>JANTPZ010006985.1:0-26897 GCA_025593235.1 Vachellia pachyceras | reverse complement strand
GATAAATCCATGAGTCCATCTCTATGTTTGTGCTTCATAGGTTTACGGGCTAAACATCAGTCGAGCTACTGCAAAAGCCCAGAGCACAAGAAAGTCGTTTTGGATTCAACATCAGACGATATCTAACAGCACTTGCAATTTCTCCACAGCATAACCATATTGAGAGCAAGAATAAACTTCACAAGCATATATATTATTTTTACTAGAAGCAGAATGCAGAAAGCATGTTATGTCTATTTACAGTCATGTAAGAGAAGCACACCAGCTCCATGTGATCCATTTCACAAGCATCTTAATTAAAAGATCTCCCAAAACACTGATCATTGAAGTACTTACTTCATCATTTTTACATTCTTCCAGTTCCTGCTGCAGTCCCTCCAACGATATATCACCACTGTATCAACAGAAGTTTAATTCAAACACCTCGGATAAAACTTTCACATAAATCACGATGGCAAATGACGTCAACACTGTGCAAAATAGGATTTAATCTGAACTGAACGACAAAGAAATCTTCAAATTTGAAAGCATCATATGAGAGTACCTGCTTAGATCCTCTTCAACACTTAAGTCTCCAACAAACGCTTCCAAGTCAAATCCATTCTTAGGTGTATCGTTATTTTCAACAAAAGAAGGACTCTGCATACCAATAAATCGCTCACAAACAAACAAAAGGAAAAAAAAAACTAACTAACTCATGCTCTCTTAAGCTATTGATAATTGTGTGTGAATCAAGAATAAATGCAGAAAACCAAAAAATGAAGAGTTTAAAAGATGGAGCTACTTATGCCAATTCTGATCTTCATTGGAGGGGGAAAATCAGAAAAAGTAAACGGGTTAGCAGTTAGTACCACTGTGCTTTCGGCAATCTCAGGCATCTTGTCCGAGTAGCTCAATTGCAGAAGGAGGGCCAGCAGTATCGGATAAATTTCTCAAGAGAAGGAGCACAGAGCACTCAACGGCATCATCCAAGATATACTAATAATGGAAGAATTGCCCAGCACTTAGATTTTACGAAAGAAAAATAATTATGTCGCACTGAGATCTGGAGGAGCTCATCAACGATTTCTGCAATATTGCTCTCCTATTTCTTTTTTTTTAATTATTTCAGAAAAAAGAAGAAAATGAAAAATTATTATACTTAGTTAATTACCGGACCCAATGACGTCAGTCCTTTTTTTTTTTTTGCCAGCTTTATTTTGGAATAATGGATCAGGATCACGATACATTCCTAAAAAAATTTCACTGGGCTGTATAAAAAATGGCAGTGGGCTGATCCGTTCGAGCCCACCGATCTTGGGGTGTTTGTTTAAGTTTTTTTTTTTACTTTTTTCACGTTGCACACAAGTCGAGATAAAACTCATCTCACACACTTACCTTAACTTGAGTAAAAGCACTTTTTCAACAGATTTTCAAACGGGAACCTTATCACTTTTTGTAATTGGAAGTGAATTTAATTTGGATTCAATGTAAGTAGAATAGTAAGTTGACAGTTAAACCATACTTTCCATCAGCCAATTTGTGTAGACCCGTTTGGAAAAGTGATGGAGAAGCATTTTTACGTAAGTCGAAGTAAGTGTGTGTGAAGAGTTTTATTTTAACTTATGTGTAACGTGAAAAAAATGCTTACCCAAATGACCTCTATATATAATAATAAAATATAGTTATCTACGAACTAGCATGCTTATATATTTTTTGTTTTCTATCAGCCAATTTAATTTGATATATGTATTTGCATTTTAAAGAGCTAATTGATACTAACTCTTCCTATATTTAATATAAGGGTTGTTTAAGATTATATATAAAATTCCAATCAATTCTATCTCTCAAATTTATAATGTCATTCTCAAAATATTATGGCTTGTTTGGATAACGGGTATTCAAAAGTCATTCCTGCGCTTACCGAGTTCCTCTAACATATTTACCTCGGAATCTGTATCCGTTCTCTCACGAAATTTTAGCTTAAATAATTCTTAAAATATGTAAAGAATAAGTCCAATTTAAAATTGTATTATTATTTTTTAAAAAAATTAATTTACCCCTCTGGAGCAAGTATTTATCTCTCTCTTTCTAAAAAAAAAGTGGCGTACGATTGGTCATCTCTCCACACATGCGTATTGTCTGGTTGCCATGATGATGGATGCTGTACCTGATCAATGAGATAATCCACTTTTTATTGTAATAAATCTTTTTTGTAACTTTGACTTCTTCTTCTTCTTGAATCATCATTTTTTTTTTTGCCCTTTTCAACAAAAGCATATCTGTCAAAGGGATATTAAAAGAACAAAGTTGTATTTTCCACCAGTAATCATTGCTGTTTTTATTTTATTTTTCTGCGATTTGAGTCACTGTGGGTTGACAATTTCAGTGATGGTAGAGTCAATTAGCTTATTTAACGGAACATTTAAAAAAGTTAAACACATGTTTTTCCGTGAAGTAAGATAACGTCATTCATATATTTACCTCAACTTACGTAAAAATACTTCTCTATCGCATTTACAAACGGGCACAATGGCTATACGGATTAATGTGTACGGTATGCTTGTGAATACAATGAATAAACAGAAGGTTAAAGTGTGTTTGTATTTTCTTTTAGTACAAGTTAAATTATATATTTAACTTTCAAATTTCAGTCCAATTTTCAAGTTTATAAAATGTATTTTTTGTCATTTTATTTTAATATTGTTGATTTATTTAACAAAAAATATTCATTTAACAAATTTAAGTGATGAATCTACAGTTAAATAACTATTAAATTTTAAAATAAAAATGATTATATTAAATGATATTTAAATTTCAAGCATATTATTATTATCATTTAATTATGGAATTGTCGTTAAAATTTGTTAAATCAAATAACTAAGGTTGTGAGTTTTACCCTGTTTGGATAGGAGAGAAAAAGTGGGAGAAAAGAAAAGTTGGAGAGAAAATGAGGTGTGGGTCCCACCACATTTTCTCCCCAACTTTTCTCTCCACACATGGAGAGAAAACTCATTTTCCTTATCTATCCATATGCTTTTTTATTACTTTTTCATTTTAACTAAGTTTAACATATAAATTTTTTAAAATTTTGACTATGACTTCTTTTTTAAAAGAATAAGATTTCAGATATATTTTAATATCTAATTTTTTTAATTACTTACTAAAACCTCACAACCTTAAAAATATGATATATTTTTATCTAAATTATTTTTTTTGAAATATAATAACTGAAAAGATATCTTTCATAAATAATTTGATTTTATTAATAAATAACTGAAATGATTTTAATAAATAATATTTTCTCTCTATTTTCTCTCCTTTCATTTTCTGTCCTCTCAACTTTTCATCCCATCCAAGCGGATCCTTAATTTTTTTCAAATTTGATTTAAAAAAATTACTCCCCCCCTCTCCCGCTTGGTACCAAACAATGGGTCAAATTAAAATTAAATTGCTAAGATTTAATAGGAATATGCTTTCTTATGTTTACATGATATTTTATTTTAAAACTTGCAGAATTTCTGTCCTAAGAAATTACTTTCCCATTAAAAATTTGTAAAAGTATAAATTAAAAAATTCATATGATAATGATAAGAATTAAGATACATCTTTTATACTGAAATCCAAGCTACAAGTAATTGATTAATCCAATTCACAGAAATATAGGTTCATAGTAGGGAGAGCTTCCTTACCTTTAAGTGATTATCTATTAGCTAATATCATAAAATCACGTTTATGTAAATTGAAATAAAACTTATTTCACATGCTTCACTTGTGAATCAAACAACATATAAATGGGATACTTCACCCTTTTTTATTTTTAAAATTTCTAAATGTAATAGTATTTATTTTAAAGTTTACACTAAGTTTAATCACATTTCTCATATTTTTATAATTTAACCATGTTCTGTGAGCATTCAATTGCATAATAAAAATTTAAATATTTTGAGTTAGCATTTTTTATTTAATAAAACTAACGACGTTAAAAATAGATGATTAAAAAGTGTATAATTTAAATTAAGGGACTAGATTAAAATTTAACATAAATTTAAAAGATCAAAACTAGTCTCTAGCTTTAAAAGTATAATCACTGGACTTAGACTTAAACAAAACCATATATAAAACCAAGGTGATGTTTTTTATTCAGTTCTAACCGAAAACTAAATGCTGAGCATCTATTAAACAAAAATTTGATTTTGTTTATTTTTTATTGTTGATAAATGAGATAAGAAATTAATAATAACTGGCACCTGAGCGCACGATGCACTAGCACGCGGCGTTTGACCCGTGTGCGTGGCCGTGTGGTCTCTCACGTTGGAGGCTTCGATTGCGCAAATTACGTGCCTGTGTGGGTACTCCGTTGGGAGAAATGAATTTACAAATTTTGAGGCATTTTATAGATTTTGAAATGGTTTTACGGATTTTGAGATGGTTTTTATGGATTTCAAGATGATTTTTACAGATTTCAAGATGGTTTTGTCTCGACTTACGTGTATCGTTTTGGCAACGATGTTGCCAAACAAGCACGTATCTTAAACGCAATGTTGGGGTTGTTTTGAGAGAACTCTGATATAAATATGTGAGAGGAATTTTATCTCGATAAATGTGGGAATGGATTTTGGTTGCCCAAACGGGTTAATCAAACCAGCATGTGATCTGTCTCTACGCTAAATAATAAATGAGAAATTTAGATATGAAAAATTCACAAAATTATTATAACGTTTCAGGAGTAGCGGTCAAGGTTGTTAATGAAGGCGGATAAAGTTAATCACAATCCCAACAGAAGTAGCGGTGAAGACTCGACGGCTGCTGGTGGTGGTGGAGCAGAACCCTCAGGGAACAACGGTCGGTGGAGGATTCTTCGTGGTTGAGGTTCATTGGAAGTTCTGAAGCCGATGGCTTTGGTCCCCTACGCCGTATGTGGCACGAGGCATTCAGATAATGATACGATGAAAACGAAGAAGATAAAGAAATGAACTTTCATGGCTGAAGAAGAAGAAATGAGAAAGAGTGAATGGGTGAGGAGGGAGGGGGACAAAAAGTCATTTTTACCCGTGATTTATTCAGATGTAACTGTATTTTTAGCAACGGTTTATCCAAACATAAATTTTGGGTCTATTTATTCATTCTACTAAAAATCATTTTTAAAAGTTATTTCTTCTAAAGATCGTTCTCCCAGGAGTTCCTAAACACACAATGTCATCTATCTCTACGCTAAATAATAAATGAGAAATTTATAATCAATTTCTAAATAGAAGAATTAATGAACAAAATGTCCTAAAGATTCACAAAATTACCATAAGATCCCAGGAGTAGCTGTTAAGTTTGTTAATGAAGGCTGGTAATGTTATTAATGACAACCTCAACAGATACTCCTAGAATCTGATGGTAATTTTATTAATATTTAAAATATTTTATTCATTAATTCTTTTATTTAGAATATATCCGTAAAATTGTCGTAATAAATCTTACAAGTTTTGTTGAAAACCCATGGGATTTATTCTTTTTTATTTTTAAGTCTTTCCCCCTATAAATCTAAGCCTCAGCCTTTATGCACTCTGAGTTAAAGTGCATATTTTTTTTTTATATACATCAAATACTTCAAAATATTTTTTGAAGCACCTAGTAGTACGAAGATACAAATAATATTTTTTTAGGATTCCCCAATTTCCCCTTTTATGTTTTGTCTTAGATTTTTTTTTGTGGATTTTGAAAATGAAACGTCGATTTACCTATATTTTTAATAACATTTTTAAACCCATTTGGTCTTTTTTTTTAAATAAAGGTCGATCTCATTTACATTTATAGTTAATATGAGGTTGAGGGGTTTGGCATGTGTGCCATTTTTTCTTACCATGACATGATTGAACCCTGAGAAATAGCAAGGTGTTTATTCTAGTTTTAATAAATTTGGCAAAAATAATTGTGATTTGTTCTCATCATTTATTTACTACTCCTACTAACTACTATTATTATCTATTATTTATTTATAGTTTAAGGTATGTGTTTGATCATTTAAGTTTACATTAATTTCCATTTGGTCCTTTAAATTTAAAAACTATATTTTTAGTCATTTTATCGTAACATCGTTGGCTTCTTTTAACGGAATATACTTACTCATCAAATTTAAATAGTGATTCTGCAATTAGATGATAATAAGATATGTTTAAATTTTAATTATTCATTATAATAATTTTTATATTTTAAAATTCAATCATTTAATTGTAGAATCACCGATAAAATTTGTTGAATTATCATTTTACTTTTAATAAAATTAATGGTATTAAAATAAAAGGACTAAAAGAATAAGCGAAATTTACTGTTCAGTCCCAAATAAAGGACTTATTTATCAAATGGTCCTAAATTTTAAAATATTTATCAAATGGTCCCTATTGACAACATGAGAGCGCATGGTGTTGTCAAGTATTGTTACTTGATAACATCATGCGCTGCATTAACAAGATCTCGGGACCATTTGATAAATATGTTTACTATATTGGACCGAACAGTAAATTTCTCAAAGAATAATTTTAAACATAAGGATCAAACTGAAACTTTACATAAACATAAATGATCAAACGAATATTTTAACCTTTATCTATGTTTATTAACTACTATTATTACCCACTATTTATTTATATTTATGTCTTTACTGACTTTCCTTAACCACCACCTTTTTTGGTGGTCTTCTTTAAGTCATGGGAAGCAAGTTAACAGCGATGGTGTGCTGATTTGCTTTATTTCAACTCTCAATTCGATTCAACTGATGACCCTTTGTATTTTCTAACGGTGTCGTTTCATCGCAATAAAGCAGCCTGTCCGTGTATGATGATGCTCCCCCCCTCTCTCTCTCTGTGGTTCCCTTGTTGGTCTCGCCTTTCTTCAAATTCCTCCCTTTCTCCATTCAACTTTCCTCCATCCATTCCTTTCTTTTCTTCCAGACAACTCTCATCTGAATCGGAAGAATCCCAAAAAGTTGTCTTTTTATTAGTCTTCTGTACAACTTGTTCCTCGTTCTCTTTATCACCCACAGCCCAAAAAAAAAAAATGAAGGCTTTCAGTTCTGTAAGCTCTCTTTCGTTCTAACCATTTTGGTTTTTCAATGATGGGTGTTCAGTCTAGTTAGCTGATTTTCTCCATGGCTTTGACTAGTAACTGCCTCTTCTGATTTTTAACGGGTTTGAAATTTGAATAATAAGATGAAGTTCATTGTTTTAGAACTTCGAGGAGGAAATTTTGTTTGCGTTTGAATTACGTTTCTGTTTCCTATTTTCTTCGGTGCTGAATTCGCTTCCAAAGTTTTTTCGAGTTCGCAGTTCAGTTTGGTCCTCAGTCAACTTAAAGTCATTTGATTGTTGACTTGGCCTTATAATGAAAAGACTTTACTCTGTTTACCAATTTTCTTTGTTCGCTTCTATTTCTGGCGTAGGAAGACTTTTTAGTTGCTGTCATTGTTCGAAAGACTAAAATTTGCTTCAATTTTATCAAAAAAAAAAAAATTTGCTTCAATTCCAATCGAGTTGAAAGTAGATATTGTTCGCAAATTAGCTTGTGAGAAGAAGGGCTGCAATACGTGTTTTTAATTCATCATTCCCAGAGAAGAGATTGAAATTGCATTTGTTTCGTCGCCTTGTATTGGCTTTAAACTTCATCGCACATTTACCTTTCCACAGAATATTCTGATTGCTGAATTATTAGGTCGACTGGTAGTTCCATGGGCGGTTCGTTTGCTAAATAAAAAGTTTATTTTTGGCGACATGTTCCGTCATTTTCACCTTCGCTTATTTATGTATTTTTTTCTTTTCCAAAATTGCTGCTTCGGATTTTGATAGGTTTATTTGCTTTTGTATTTTTAAGCACAAATGATGATGTTTCAGAACCCATTAAGTCTTAGTACCCACCTCTATAAACTATCTGATTGCTATGCTGGACGATGTAGCAACTAATTACATAAATTGGAATATTGGGTCAATGAGATAATCAACTTTTCACTGTAAGAGGTCATTTTGTCATTTAATGTAACTTTGACTTGTCATTCTTTTCTGCCAGGTTTTTGTATCAGCAGAATCAAAGAATAGGCTGTTGCTTTTGACCTTTATTATTGCGGTTTCTTTAATTTGTGGAGCTTACTTTGTTAGTGACACATCTATCGCAAAGGAGTACAAAGGAGTATGTATCTCTAATATTTAGTCTCAAAGTTTTTATATTACACTGTGAGAGTAGATATCATAAAGAATTTTATTGATATGAATTATTTGATGATAGCGCATTGTCTCTCAATGTACGGCTATCAAGCATCAATTACTTTTCTCCAAATTCTTACTTTCAGTTAAGCATTTATCATTCTAAGATTGATTACTATTTATTTTATCATCAACAAGATGCATCTTCTAGATTGGAGCTGCAGTTTGCAAAGCCTAGGTCAATCTGAAAAACTGATTTTCTTCTTCCTGCTGATCATCAGAGACCCCCCCCAACAAAATAAAATAAAATTGCCTTTTTATGGTGTGGACAGATTGTTCTATCTATGTTATGTTTTAGGCTGAGTTTGTTTGACCATAGTTAAATTTCAATTGACCTTACGTTTCTTCAGAAGAACGAGTTTGAAATCTTATTAATGACTATTCAGAAAATAATATTTGGCATTATGCATGCAGAAATTAGCACAATGGGGTTTAATTCGTGCAATGCAGAATACAAAACCCACTGGATGCAAGGTTTGTCTGGTTTTAGGGAAAGAAGTCCTTTGAGAATTATTTGTAAATTTACTTAAAATTTAGTTCTAACCCACCTCCCCCTTCAGAGTCAATGTAGACCTTCTGGAACTGAGGCACTGCCCGAGGGAATCGTTGTTAAAACATCTAACTTGGAAATGCGACCATTATGGGATTCAGGTGTAAATAATGTATGTGAAGTGAGTGCTTTTTGCTTACCCTTATTTTATTTTTGTATGTCATTAAGCTAAAACTAAATGTCAGTTCTAGTCATTAAACTTTGCATGAAATGTAAAATGCATATTCTAGTATTGTCATCAAATTTTTGGGCTTTTACTTCAAGCTGCTTGATTGTAGTTTGATCTTAAATTAGGAAATTAATTTGTAGAATGAGTATTATTTTAGTTTTACATAGTGGATACTGTATGCATGTCAAATGAGAGGCAAATATGTACTTGAGACTTTCTGCAGAACTTCAAATCCTACTAAACTTACAGTTCAAAGCTTGTACTTTGTTAATGTCATTTTTTTCCTCCTTTATTTTCCTTCAACTTTATTCCTCTTCACACTTTATGCATTATTCATGCTTCAGAGAACCTCAAAGCCCTCATTGAACTTGTTGGCTATGGCAGTTGGAATTAAGCAGAAAGCAATTGTCGGTAGAATTGTAGAAAAGGTGAAAACTTCTTGACTTGTATAGTTTGACTTTTATCAGATTTTCATATTTTGTCATCTGACTTGAAAACCGATTGCAGTTCTCCTCAAGTAATTTTGTTGTGATGCTTTTTCACTATGATGGTGTTGTGGATGGTTGGAAGGATTTATTTTGGAGCAACCGTGCCATACACGTGTCTGCATTCAATCAAACAAAATGGTATTGGTCAGATTATATGTGAATCTGTTTTCTCAAATTGTAATAAGCTATATGCAGAATTAATGTATCGATTGAATGTAATAATGCTATTTGATGGTGTAGGTGGTTTGCCAAACGGTTTTTGCATCCAGAAATAGTTGCTGATTATAATTACATATTTCTGTGGGATGAGGACATAGGTGTTGAAAATTTTGACCCAAAGAAGTAAATCATTTGCCTTTTCCCTTTGTCAAAAAACTACACATGATCAGTTATGCTTCATACTGAGAATATCAGTTATCTTATAGGTATTTATCTATTGTCAAAGAGGAGGGACTTGAGATATCACAGCCTGCCCTTGATCCTAGTAAATCAGAAGTGCATCATCCACTCACAGTTCGTAAAAGAGGATCAAAAGTGCACAGGTTAACTAACCTTACTTTCCCTCAGTCTTCTGCTGCTTACATTTTCAGTTAACAGTTAACACCCGGAGAGATGCAAGAATTATATTTATTCATGTGTATTAAGCTCCGTTGTATGTATCAAATCTTGTGCATTGGCTTCGTCCATATTTAATTGAGTGCATAGCTGAAATGGGATATTGTATTATGCACCGAATTATAAATTTTTATTCCCTTGAATAATTTAAAATATATATGATATTTCATTAGAATTTTTTGGTCCTTTAGTAAAGCTTCTCACACCCTATTGTTTTGGTCTGTAACAGAAGGTATTACAAGTTAAAAGGTGGTGGGAGGTGCGATGAGCATAGCACGTCTCCACCTTGTATTGGGTAAGTAAACGGTTTGGCACTGTATTATACTGTGTTGTTTCAAATCAAAACCATACTCCTCTCTTTTTAATTAAGTTCAACTCATCAAAATCAATTGTGCCTTTAAAGCAGACCTTCAATTTAATAGTGAAAGAAATTGTATTGCAGTTGGGTGGAAATGATGGCCCCAGTGTTCTCTAGAAATGCATGGCGATGTGCGTGGTATATGATACAGGTATTGAATATTCGATAAGAGAAAATCACAATGAATTAATTCTGCCCAAGAACAGCATCTGACAAGTGTCTTGACATGCTAATTTGCATCACAATCACTTTACATGTAGGAACTTGAAACAAAGGGTTATATCTGCTCTCACATTACTTTAGTCAATTTATCTCTTTATGACTGATTTACCTATCATCTTTTCTAAATTGGGATAACCTAAGAATCTCTCATTGGTATGTTCTACTATAGGGTCCGATAACATTTTTTTTTATATGCATATACATAAATACACACACACAGGTGTGATGCTGTTTTGCGTAGTGGAACTCTTTCAATCTTTCAATCTTGTATTATTCCTTCTTTAATGGTTATGTTTCCCTAATCATATTCTCTCTACAGAATGACTTAATCCATGCATGGGGCCTTGATAGGCAGCTCGGTTATTGTGCACAGGTAAATTGCTTGTGCAGAACCTATTCATTTAAAGGATTTTTTTTTTTAAATTCAGGAAATTGTTATATCTTGATAATATTTCAGGGTGATAGAATGAGAAATGTTGGTGTAGTTGATTCTGAGTACATAGTTCATTTGGGTCTGCCAACTCTTGGTGGTTCACATGGCAATGAGGTATGTGACACTTGACAGTGCCTTGTCGAGCTGTCATATTGGATTCTAACACACATTTTAACTAATTTCTTGGAAGATACAATTGTCATTTATCACTTCTAAGTTTACCTTCTGAATTGAACATAACATTTTTTATTCAATGCAGGTAAGCAATAATGCTCCGGCACATGCTCCAAGTTTGAATGCACCGGTACATATTCTAAAGTCAAGTTCTGTTTCATTTGACCTTTTCATTATTTATAGTGTGTTTGTTCCTTTATGGGATGGCAGGCACCATCAACCTCTCATGAAGATAGTTCTAGAGCTAAAGTGAGTGCTCATATATTCTGCTCACACACACAGATTATTTCACATTCATAGACAATTTTACCTATGCTGATATTAAATTATTAATGATTTATTTTAATCTTGAATGCTAATTTTGATTCAAGAATGGTTGATAACTCTTCTCACCAATCACAATGCAAATCGAACTCCAATTGCAGGTGAGGATGCAGTCTTTCATTGAGATGCAAGTTTTTGCGCAAAGATGGAAAGATGCTGTGCAGAATGACAAGTGCTGGATTGATCCATACGAAAAACAGTCACACCAGACCGACCATTATTAGTTCGACATTTGTGGCCTTGACCAGGCAAAACCCTTGCCAGTCTTGATGTTCATACTCAAATGTTCGAAGCCGCAGCACATTTTTCAAGGATGTGAGTTCTGCGGGCATTGATACACAATTTCTTGTCTTAGATGGAGCTTTTGGTTTGGAGCCTCAGTGAATGAAATTTCCAAGAGCATGGGGACTTTACAATTTTCCCCTTATTTAAAAAAGGGCTTTTGCTGTCTTCGTTTTTGTGATTGTGCCATTCATTCATTACTTTTAAATTGTGTACATAGTGAGGTATATAGGTGTTCATTGTTTAGTTTCTTTTATTTTATTTCCTTTCCTGTGTGAAGGCCAAATGCAAATGGCATACATGGCGAAGCATTCTGTGGTACATTCTTCAAGATAATTTAAATTTTCTTCTACCCTAGTCTCATCATTGTTTAAATAACTTATTTTCTACTTATATTCTGTAATTGTTCTTGTGCCTTACGGTTAGTGGTTATTGCATATTAAACAATTTCAAATACTCTACTTATATTCTGTAATTGTTCTTGTGCCTTACGGTTAGTGGTTATTGCATATTAAACAATTTCAAATACTCATATCTCCTCATAGTAATTGTATCAAATACATTTCGATAGGTTTGGCAAAAAAAAAAAAAATACATTTCGATAGATGCAAAATGATCAGCGGTTGGAATATCATCCTCAAATAAAAGAATTTTGTTTTGTGAAATGAAATTGCTAATGCTAAATTGCGCTTTGATTATACAATGAGTGTTGTTAGACCTGTATATTTGCTACATCTCATTGGGAAATTGGGGAGAAGCCAAACTCGGTTTGGCTGAGAACAGAAAAATTCTTGCCTTTTACATTTAGACCAATGCAAAATCATTCCCTATAATCTCATTAACTTCTCTGTGGAATCAAAATGTTCAGAAGTGCATAACCGTTGAAGATAAGTTAAGCAATGGCTCCAATGCAGTTGAGTCAAACTTGCGAGCAAAAAGAAAACAGATAGAAGTCATCTCTGAGTTATATCGACAGGGTGTTCCACTGTCCCTTATAGCCTGTAAGAATCCCACAGTGATATTTTCCCTCCCATAAGTTGCTGGATGAGGACCTCCCATTGACCAATTCACCCAGGTGACCGTTCTGTTAGAATTCATAGGACCATAGAACATGTTCAAGAATGTTGGAATGTAATGCTCATCTGGGTAACAAGCAGGCTTACAGTATTTGCGGAAGAGAGTGTAATATTTGGTGTCGGACACTAGATAAACGGCCAAAGCACGACGAAGCTCAAACCATTGAGACCCCTTTCTCCAGTGTCTGAGATGAATGTGAGGAAGCATATTGCGGCTGTATCGGCCTCGCCCGTACCTAGAGGGATCATCATAGGATTCAACAAAACTGTAGATGGAGTCAATGAGGTATCTGTAGACAGTAGGGAAGTTGTAGACCGGGATGCAGCTCTCAGAGAGAAGAATAAACCGCTCATTTGAAAAGTCTAGCAGTGCATTGCCTAAAAGGCGCCTCTCAGCATCTGCTAGTGATGCAGTTCCCCAAGAGACATCCTGAAGAAGATATTATGAAGTCATAATAATAAAACATAACTCATAGGAATCCCTTATTTTTCTAATATATCACCAGGAGATCTTTTCTCTCTCCCATATGAGGAAAGAAGAATCTGTCGAACTAGGTGTTTAAGGTTATCTTGTTGTATTAACTCAAAACAAACAACATCCACTGTGTAGTTTATTATTATTTAAGTAAAGCTACTAAAAAGGAGGTAACAAGTGTAAGCAATTGGACTCCTGACATGTATGTCCCGGGCCATATAATTTTGTCCTAAAATATGGAATAGATTTATTCATACTAAAATTAAACACAAAACTATACGTTTCAACCAAAAGCATAAAACTATGCGTTTCAACTATTGCTTGAAATTGATCATTGAACAGGAAGCCTCTTCAAATGCAGTCTAGGCTCTAGGCTCATCAGTCTGCCAAATTGATTTTAGCATAGTCACGTTAGAAAAATATTTTGTAATACCAATGCTATGCAACATATAATTTTGTCAGTTCAAGCGATACTACCTAATTTCGATGCTTGAAGGACGGACTGACCAAATTTTTCAATCTACCAATGATTAATCTGAGAAATATGTCGCTACCATTTAATAATTGTTAAATAACTGTATGGAAAACACTACATATCTAAAGCTTTCATACTGTAAAAGGATTTCATAATAATCATATAACACTAATATAACCTTACTCATCAATGTAAAATGTAATAACAAAGAATCTAAAACATTCATTTAATTAAATTCTGTCTTCAAAGAAAGCTTAAACAGAAATTTTTTTAATTTCAAACCTGACTAGGGATTTGGCGTCGATAAAAAACAGAAAAATTGGACACATTGAATGTGTATCCAGGAGGTGCATGGACATATATGTTGAACAATTCCTCATGTCCCTGAAAGAACCTCTCCCAGAGTGGCAACATTGGCAATGGTCCTCTTGTCAAAAACATGAAAGCCAATTTAGGTATTCTGGTATAAGAATACTCCTCTTTCATGGGCACCAAGGAAGCTCTCCAGAGAAGTTCATCATCCAGTAAATCATGCGTCACATTGGTCGGATGCAGAAAGGTCTCCATGTTCAAACAATCAGTTTCTTCACGTGTGATGGTGCAATTTTCTTCTTCCCTAAGCCCAGCCACACCAATTGATCCATGGTTCAATGAAGTGTACAGTTCTGATTGAGTACTAAATTGGTTATTGATATGAGAACTCATAGTTAAACCAATAACCACACCCGCAACAAAAACCACCAGAAATGAAAGCACTTGAGCTAATCGAAGCAAACCCATGTACTTCTCTGAATCATCTCTGTCTCTGTTCTTCCTCATCGTTTTTTTGATCCAATCCTCTGTTTCTTAACGAAATTCACGATCGCTGATCGCTGAACATTCCGAAAATCGAAACCCTTCAAGGATATCATCAGCTCGAGAAAAGAAATTAATAACTGCAATAAACTCAGAAGACCCAGTCGGCACAATTAATTATGATCTACGAGAAAGCCATAAAAAAATCAATTGGTCCAAAATGCATAAAAAAGGGTTTGATGAAGGGAAAAGAATCATATGGAGTGCTGAGTGAGCATTTTACGAAAAGGCACTAACGACTAATTCTAGAATGGAATCAAATAATCAAAATCAAATCAGAATCACGTACGTTTACAAAGTAGATGACGAATAAAGAGAGAGGTGCGAACTGCGAAGTGGGGTAGTTGAGGATTGTGATTGAAAAGGAAGGGGAGAGTGCGAAGAATATCAGAATGTGAGCGATGGATGATCAGAAGTTGGACGCAGTGGAAGAGTATTACGGTCGACCTAAAATGAAGGAAAGTAGGAAACGGTCCTACGTACGTATAGACCTTATATATATATATATATTTAATTTTTTAAAAGTTTGTATTTCTTAAAAAAGTTATTTCAGTGAATATAAAATATAAAGTAAAGCCAATTCTTAATCTATTATTTGTTTAAAGAATATTTTTTATTTGAAAAAATAAATTTAAACCATCTAAATTATTAGTTTAATGCTCAGTACGTAGTAAAGTAGGTGATGTCTAATATTTACTATAAATAACTATAAAATTTTTAATTAAATTGAAGGATTAAATAATGAGAAATACTTGCATGCTTTCAGAATGTATGTATCTGGTGCTGCTCTTAATGAAAATGTTCCTCCTATATAAACAATTTCTTAAACAAATTTAAGTTTACACCTTAAATTTTCAAACTACAATTTTTAAATAGAATGTTATCTTTTGAAAATGGAATGTTTCAAATATTCTTGTTTCTTTATATTTTATATTCATTAAAATAACTCATATATATATATATATATAAGTAAGAGAAATCAAGTCTATCCATCTTTGGAAGATTCCTTGACATATATTTGGGGATAACATTTGAGAGATATAGTGAATGAGTATCTTATATTTAAAATTAAAGTCACTTCATGTTTTATATTAAAAAAGGCTGTTATTTTAAAAAAAAACAGTTTAAGCAGTAGGGATTTAAATTTTCAATTATTTTCAACAGTTTGTGAACCATTTTTATTTTAAATTTTGTAACAACTTTTTGGTATTATTTTGTAACACATTTCCTTATTTGGAACCTTTGGGTAATTCTCCCTAAAATTTTCAAACAGTTTGTGAACTATTTTATTTTATTTTAGATTTTGTATCCCTTAAAATAATCTTTTTTAGAAAATATAAAAGTAAAAGAAATCAAATCCAATCCAAATCAGATCTCTCTATGATTTGGATTTCGACGATGATGATCGATCACGCCATTTTTCTGAAAGAATAAAAAACTCACGTGGGATGTGGTTCTGCATGGAGGTGGGGGAGAGAGAAAGAGCAGACTTCAGGATATATAGCTTCTCCCAAATTGGGAAATAGCGTCCATGCAATTTAATTTGTGCTCAGATGAGAAAAACCACTTTTAGCAATATATATATATATATCGTTTTCCCTTTCCTTTCTGAATTGACCATCGTCACATTACATCACGAACGAGACTGGAGATAGAGTCTGAGATAGGATCGGGACCGAAGAGGAGGAGGAGGAGGAAGGTAAGGCCAGAGATAAAGAGAAGAGACGAGGACTGTTGAGATGGTTTCAGAGGAGTGAAATTTATTCCATTGTGAATCGAAGTCGGAGGAGAGAGCGATAATGGTGGATATTAGGGAGTCGAGGATTGGGATACGGGAGAGTATTAGAGAGGTGAGGGAAGGATCATCAGGCTATGGCGATGGAGGGTCGACGCTGAGGGAGACACTTCTTGGGAGTAAATACAGGGCCAATAATACTTCTCAGATCGCCATTGTTGGAGCCAATCCCTGTTCCATTGAGAGTCTCGACTTTGAGTAATTTCTTTCTCTCTATTTCTTCTCACACACACACACGCATGTGCTTTTCAATTTGGTTGCGCGGGAAAATATTGACCATAGAAAACGAAAAGAAAAAAAAAGATTCGTTGAATATGATAATTGCTCGTTCAATAGGCGGCCCACTATTTTACATCCATTCATTTACTAATTTTGAACCCACTAAATTTTTGTTTAAATTTTTTTCAAAATATATTAAGAATAAGTTACATTTATTTTGAACCTCCTGAGTCAGAGTCCTCAGTCCGCCATTGCGCGTTAGCGTTAATAATTATCTTCCTTCAAGTTTATTAGTAGGCATGAACCTTCCCTCCAAAATAACAGGAGGTTACATGTTCAGCCCCTCTTGTAATATTATATCTTCTTCCTAATTCTAAAAGGGAAAAAGAGAGAGAGAGAGATAATGAACTTTAGAGCAGAAAAAACTGCCCCTTATTTTGTATGAGGCGGGAAGTGAGTGTTGGGAAAATTTTACTCAGTTGGATATAAAAAAAATAGAGGAGTGATGTTCAATATTTTTAATTAATTTTTCTTACTTTTTTTAATTTTATACCTTATGCTTGTTAAAATTTTGTAACAACACTTTTTTTTTTTAAATTCAACTCACAAAATTTTGCTTTCCCTCTCTTCCAAAATCCCCAGTGCTAAATGGCCTCTTAAGCCTTAATCGAAAGCAAAGTGGAGAAATTGCCAAAATTAATTTAGTGCTTGTTTGAGACACCTAAGAAAAAATTTTCATATAAATCAAAATAATTTTTTTTCACATATTTACCTAAAACTTCGTAAAACCACTTAAAATAAGTTAATTCAAAACATTTACTTAATCAAAGAAGATAAGTGAAGCGTGAATGAAGTGGGGCCTTGGTTTCTTCAAGGGCTAGTCTTTAGTGTACGTTTTTAGTGAAGAGCACTAAAAGAAACTAGTACGCATCATAAAAAAAATTAAGGGGAAAAACAACCGTCCTTTATTAGTGTCGACTGTTATGAAATATGAGCAACATGGATTGTGTTACATGGAATGGCAATGCGATCTTGAGGGAGAACTCTTTGTTGCATTATTCCCAGTATATATCTTCTGAGCGATAATGGAATAATATTACTCTGCTGATGGCCTGCATAATTAATTAATTTTCAAGTATATATATATTAACTACTTTGTTTGGTGCAGGATTATTGAGAGCGATCTTTATATGCAAGATTTGAGGTCTAGAACAAAGGTAGAGAAGTGCCGTTATATTGCCCTAAGATGGACCCTTGTGTTTCTTGTTGGTTTAAGCACAGCGCTTGTTGCCTTTTTTAGTAACATTGCAGTCGAGAACATTTATGGTATCAAGCTTCTACTTACCCAGAATCTCATGCTCAAAAACAAGTATGATAACTATTTCTATCAATTATATATTTACTCAATCTGACATTTTTTAGCTACTCTTGAGCTTCTATTTTTATTCTTCTTCTAGTGTTACTACCTTCTTCATTCTCCTACAGATCCTTTCTTAAGTACATACATACCATCTCATGACCATTTGCTTGTTTCGGAGAAGTTAGTACCTTGCACATAATTTAGTTCTGAGGTTAAGCCAGATAAATGAAGTTTTTTTTATTCTTAATATTAAAAATATCTCTGGGTCATTTCACTTTTATAACGTAAAGCCCATCTTGGGGCAGTTTCCATTGTACATTTTGTACTCCTACATAGCCTCCAATAGCCTCTCAATTTCTTAAATATTTTCTCATTTTTGCATTGATAAAAAGTGCACAACTTTTTTGCGAAAAATTGTGCAGTTATGTTTTCTTTTAAATCATTAAAAAATTAAATTAAACTAAAGAACACTCATTTTGTATATAATCTAATGATCAATAGAAAAGGAAAAGAAAATATGTGTAAGAGGTTGGGGCATTACAAAGAGTGTTAGAGGCCAAGATGACCATTCCTTATAATTTGCTTTTCATTTCAAGAAATGATGTAAAATTATATTTAAAAGAAAGATTTTTTTTTGGCCAAAATATTTAAAAGAAAGATTAAGATGAAGAAACAATTAAAAAGTTTGTTTCAACTTTAGTTATTATGTAAAACAGTTGAGTTGTATATTTGGCATATCACTTGACTGCATGAGTACAGGTTTCTTCAGGCGTTTGCAGCGTATGCTGGTTGTAATTTGATATTGGCAATTGCTGCAGCAGCCTTATGTGCTTATATTGCTCCTGCTGCAGCAGGGTCTGGCATTCCTGAGGTGAAGGCATACCTCAATGGCGTAGATTCTTATTCTATACTCGCTCCCAGTACCCTCTTTGTTAAGGTTGGTTGGTTAGTTATTTAGAAATTCAATATGAAATTGTTTTTTATGTTGGGAAATAGAAATGGCATTGTATTTACAAAACGAGGATGGTCCTCGTGGTAGGTACTTTAGCCCTTTAACCAGCTGGTATCAAGTTTAATTCCTAGGTATAAAAAAACTCTTACTTGGACATCCCAACGCCTTAAATGAACCTCGGTTGAATTATGTCATATTAACTGGTTGTTTGAATGCCTGGTAATTGGTGGCCAAAAAAAAAAAGAATGCCTGGTAATAGAATATAGAAAAAAACGTACCTGTGGTTCTATTGAAACAAAAATAATGATATTGTATTTATGAACACAGCCTTTTAGTATTTTTTGTTGTGCATGCAAAAGTGCATTGCTTGCCTGGAAAGTCACTGTATCTAACCTGCCTTTCTTTCTTGTTCAACCAAGTACACATTCTGTTATTCACTTGGCTTATAAAGGAACCGAGTATATTGGATGTGTGTGTAAGTGTGGGCATTCTAGGTAACCAAATCATGACAACTCATGGGACCCTGTTGGTTACACAAAAGCATATCAACCTTAGCAATCAGATTTTGCAATTCAATTTGTTTTGAAACACACTCCATATGTTTCAGTGAAAAAACTAGCCAGCATGTAAAAAGGAAACATATGCATGTAAAATCTTTCAGAGAGAACCGTTCTTTTTTCTGATATATTGACTTTGATCCTAATACGCATGGCTTGGACTTAATTTTGAAGATATTTGGTTCAATATTTGGGGTGGCTGCGGGATTTGTAGTGGGTAAAGAAGGACCCATGGTACATACTGGCTCTTGCATTGCCAATATACTTGGACAGGGTGGTTCCAAAAGATATGGGCTTGACTGGAAACTGCTTAGATACATAAAAAATGACAGAGACAGGAGGGATTTGATCACATGCGGTGCAGCAGCAGGAGTTGCCGGTGCCTTCCGTGCTCCGGTTGGTGGTGTCCTTTTTGCACTTGAAGAAGCAACTTCATGGTCCTCTCTCTCTCTACACACACACACACACATTTAGTCCTATTTATAAACCATTTCTATGTTTAACACAAATCCAAAAAAACCTTAAATACCATTAACTCTTCCTTAAAATTCAACAACTTTTCAATTTTATCCCTATTTAATATACGGTATAATACAGCAAGGTCAACACATTATAACTAAAGGGTAAAACTGTACATTCATATAAAAGATTTAATGTGGGGGTTTATGAATAGGACAAAATAAGGCATTCTATCTCAGCTCTATAGATAGGCTCCAATCATAGGAATGATTTGCTATTATTGTATTAAGCAACATGGTTTTGTTGCCTTGATGGTAATTGATTTAGAATGATAGATAACAAGTTGTCCATTTCCTTTCTTCACTTCTGTGGCAAGTTTTGAAGCCTGATTGACACACTAACGTATATAGACGCAAAAAAAGGAAACAGCTTATTAGTTGTTATATTACTAGGGTTAATTGTTAAAAAGTGTGTATGCATTTGTAAATTCACTGGTGAACACATGTAAATTTTTGTATTTATCTCTTATAATGTAAATTATGATTTGTAAATATGTATATCAAGGTTATTTTATTATTGTTAGTTATTAAAATGCATATGCATACTTGTGAATTCACCTGTGGATATGAGCAATTTGATCTAAGTTTTGTCTTAATAATATCATGCATCATGTATAATACAAGTCTTTGAAAAAAATGCCACTCAAGTGTTAGTTCTTTGAGCCAAAAAATATATGATTTACTTTCCTATGATTTTATAAACCACCACCGGTCCTTAACATAACAGCCGATTGACTTTTTTAAGAGATTAATGAAGTTAAATAAATTGCTTAAAAATATTTATTAACATATATTATTAGATTATATCTCAAGTTACAAGTCAGATAAATCCATTTAGAAAAAAAATGATAAATATTAATACATTAAAATAATGCATTTAACTTCCTCAATCTCTTAAAAAAATCACTTGGTTTTATATTAAGGATCAGAGGTAGAGGTAGATACTATTTTCGAATACACTCGTTTACGTCCTCTCAGGTGGAGAAGTGCTCTTATGTGGCGGACTTTTTTTACAACAGCTGTAGTGGCAGTGGTATTGAGAGGCTTCATGCAGTTATGCAGAGGTGGAAGATGTGGCCTGTCTGGGGAAGGAGGCTTGATCATGTTTGATGTTAGTTCACAGAAACCTTCTTACGAAATGCCTGACGTGCTGGCTGTAAGGAATGATCCAGCACCCTGATATCATCTGTCTGTTGTGTTTAGCAAGCCAATTTTATTTATGACGTATACGGTATTCTGAAGTTATTTCTCTTATACTTCCAACACTTTCATCTTATTTATAGTGCATCTAGCACCCTAAATAAGATTAGGTTGTATGATGTAATTGAAAAATAACATCAAGATGCTGTATTCACCATAAATACTGTAATGTTTTGGGGTAAAGTAGCACTCAGTACATTAATCTTACCTACGGTGCATTTAGTAGTTCATTGTCATTTTTCTGATGCTTTCAACATTTTAATCTTATTTATAGTGTATTTAGCACACTGAACCGTAAATAAGATAGTATGGGATATAATTGGAAAATAACATCAAAGAACTGGATGCACTATAAATAAGATTAGAGATACTCTGAGAAATAACATAAGCTGAACGTAACTTAATCTAATGTTTATTAGTCTTTTGATTAACTTGTTTGAATTTGTATGCCATGGTTGCTAATCGATAATAATTGTGAGTTATTGCAGGAGAGGCCCCAAAGTCAAAATTCTACTAGTCATAGGCTTCGTTTGGAAACCCGTTGAGAAAACGGACACAGATTCCGAGGTACTTTATTTGAGAGGAATTTTGTCTCGACTTGCGTGAGAATGGATTTTGGGAGCCAAAACGGCATTCCTAACGGAATACCAAACGCAGCCATAGTCATCAACCTATTGACATCATGTGCCTCTTATGGTCTTCCATGGCTCTCTCAATGCGTCCCTTGTCCTCCTAACTTGGCGGATAAGTGTCCCACAGGAGGTCGCTCTGGAAATTACAAGAGTTTCCAGTGTGTTCCAAACCATTACAATGATCTTGCCTCACTTTTTTTCGCTCCCCATGATGACATTATCCGCAACCTATTAACACCTGGTTCTAACAAGGACTTCCAAATCGCCACTCTTCTAACTTTCTTTGTGGTCATATACTTCCTTGGGATCATCACCTATGGCATTGCCATTCCCTCCGGCCTCTTCATCCCGGTGATTCTCGCCAGAGCCTCATACGGGCGCCTCGCTTCTCACCTTTTTAGTTCATTCACCGTTCTTGATGTGAGCATGTTTGCACTCCTTGGAGCTGCATCATTCCTTGGTGGCACAATGAGAGTGACAGTTTCTGTATGTGTCATACTTCTTGAGCTCACAGATAACCTCTTGATTCTCCCTTTGGTGATGCTGGTTCTCCTCATATCAAAGAGCGTGGCTGATATTTTTAACCAAGGTATTTATGATCAGATTGTGAAAATGAAGGGCCTGCCTTACTTAGAAGCAGTTACAGAACCATACATGAAGCATTTAACAGCAGGGGATATCGTTTCTGGCCCATTGTTCACATTCTCTGGGGTTGAAAAGGTGAGGAACATTGTTCATACTTTGAGGATAACACAACATCATGGTTTTCCTGTAATTGATGAGCCTCCGTCCTCAGAAGCTCCTCAGTTGTGTGGGTTGGTGTTTAGGTCTCATTTGCTTGTGCTTCTTAAGCAAAGGAAGTTCACAAAGCAAAAGGTCATGACTGGATCTACCATTATGAAGAACTTTGAAGCACATGATTTTGCAAAGCCAGGTTTAGGCAAGGGAATTAGGTTACATGATATTGATATTGGGGAGGAGGAGCTGGAAATGTATGTTGATCTTCATCCAATCACTAACACTTCACCATACACAGTGGTGGAAAGTATGTCTCTTGCAAAAGCTGCTCTTCTTTTCAGACAGCTTGGCCTCAGGCACATGTTGTTGGTGCCAAAGAAAACAGGAGTAAGTCTGTCCTTTAATTCCTTTCCCTTTCTCCTCCCTCTACTACTTATTATATGGCATCTTCTAGAAGTAATTTTTGATCCCAAATATAAGTCGCCAACAATCTCATTAATTACCTTTTGGTCCAATTGTAGTCTTGTTATTAGTTGAGCTTTGAAGTTGGAAAAATTAAATCACATCATTTAAAGAGGGGCAAAGTTGGAAAAGTTTATTGATTCGACAAATTTAATAACCTAATTGTTACTTATTTGGGAGAATTAGTTGAAAGTGTCTTATGTTAAGAACCAGAGAGTATCCCCATATGCCAGACTAAGCATATTATAGGGGGGAAATCACTGTATGATCTAAATAAAGGAATGTAATGATAAAAAGTCTTATAACAACTGAACATAGTGTAATGACAAGTTTCTGTGTAAGAAATGACAACATACCTATTATATTCGTTTGTTATTGGGGCTAAATGATTATTAGTACATTTCTTCTTTAAAATCCTGTAGTAATTCTCGGTATTACATGTGGCTGGTAGGCATTTGGAACAACTGTATTTTGTTGTTCGAGTTATAAAGTTTGGATATAACTGAAAGCCTGCGGAATTCTGAACCAACTGATCAAGTTTGTCCTGATTTTATGAACGGGCACGATCATATGACTGACACTGGTTAAATCTGAAAGGAATCTGTTTAAAAACCCCGAAGCCACCGATACACGAAAGTGTCCTGTCATTTGAATTATATTTGAATAAAATAATCAAACATGAAGGAAATAATATTATATGGATTCTGCCTTTTATCAGTTTATGCATTAGCCTGAGACAATTGTGTTTGATTGGTTTGCTATGTTTCATTGAACTGTGAATTAACATATTTCTGCTGTTAACATATATACATACACTGTGTGCGCAGAGGCCTCCAGTGGTTGGGATATTGACAAGGCATGATTTTATGGCAGAGCATGTGTTGGGACTCTACCCTCACCTAGACCCCCAAAATGATTCAGCCACAGAATGATCAAGTGTTGTGTCATGGGTTTTCTCTCTCAAGAAGATTAATCTCGATTTTAAGGTGATACACACACACACACATGTATATATGAGAGAAAGGATAAAGGATAGATGTATATAATTTAGATTTTCTCAGGTATTCTTTTGAAATAAGAGGGCTTTGAAAAAGTGGGGAATGTAAAAATAGAGGAAGTCCCATGTAAACCCTCATTTTGTTTATACTTGATCTAAAGATAGAGTAATTAGATTACAAAGTACGTACGAGGGTTGATATTCGATTTCCACCTTATTAAAAAAACTCTAGAGAAGAGGCATCTTTATCGTAAAGCTTTAATATGAATTTTGATTAGATATGTGTAAAGATAATGAAAAAAAGAAGTTCTTGTTCAATCAAAGAGTCTCTCAACAGAAAATACAAGAAATTCTATCCAAGTCTACTTCGATTATTTTATTTACTTCAAATTAAGTACAACTTTTGCTAAAATTATGTGGATGAAATTAGTGTTCACTCTTTTTTTCTTGCTTTGCAAAGGTTCAGCGTGAAACTGAGTCATTTTTCTTAATTTAATGAGTCCAAAAAAATGAGTAATTTTATATCAAATTAAATTCATATTTATAAATTTATTGATTCACTGTATCTCACATTTAAATCTGTCACAAGTTGGAAGGGGTGAATGGCAGCAGCTTGCCTCATTACGAAGTCGAAAATTCATTCTGAATTAATGAGTATCGCTTGTAACATATTTTAACAAAAGTCATTTTACGTTTAAAATGTATTTCAAATCCTAAAAGTTAGAAGGAGAAAAAAAATCCTTCAGTTCAAAAAGCATTATAAATTGTGACATTAACATTTAAAGCCGAGACCTTTGATACTTTAGATTGTAACGTAAATTTAAAAATTTTAAGTCTCAACTTGAGACATTTTAGCATTTTATTTTTCATTAATTTTATTTTAATATGAAATAAAAAATGCATGTATATTTATATATTATTTAATGAGATTTATTTTTTTAAATAATTTTTCGCTAAACGTCACTTCTACCGTGCGTGTTTAAAAATAAATTTTCATTTTTAAAAATACATTTTAAACAAAATTTATTCTCTAAAATGCATTTTAATTAAAAGTGGTTCTCCAGATTTTCAAACGAGTAACTATCATTGCTAGAAGGGTAAAAAGCGCGAAATACAGACATCCTCCACCAAAAAGAAAGGACAAAAATTTTAAAAATAAATAAACACGAGAGAGAGATGCAGATCCAATTTAATTTCACTTCGGTTAACAGTTCCATCACGCACCACCCACACACAGCGCTTTCCTAAACATTGTTTTTTGTTTAGATTCGCCGGCGATATCTCTGCGCCGGAAACCTAACTTCCTCCGCTGCCAGATCCATTAGCCTTCTCCCTTTTCCATTCTTGGAGACTCTCCTGGTTTCTCTTCCTTGGAAAAGTTTGAAATCCTAGCACCGTCACAGATTTTGGCGATTTCGTACCCGCTCTCTCCATCGGATTAGCCTGTGTGAGCACATGGAGGCAATTGAAGAGCTTTCTCAGCTATCGGATTCTATGCGGCAAGCTGCTGCCGTCCTTGCCGATGAAGATGTTGATTCGACGACGCCCAGTAGGCGGCCTTCCACATTCCTCAATGTCGTCGCACTAGGCAATGTTGTAAGTTCCTCCATCCATCTGTCGATGCATACTTTTCTGTGTGTCAATGCGTGGGTTGTAAATTTGTGGATCCGGTAGTTGGTCGCTAGTTTTTTGGTTTTAGGATGGGGGGTTTGTTTGCGTGAGGAGAAGTTCTGCGGGGAATGGGAATTTGATGCTTGCACGAGAGAGTATGGTTGGTTAGAGAAGGAATCAGTGTTTGGAATTGGGAAATTGAAAGCTGGATGAGAAGATTTGTCAGTGTCTACGGCTGTGTATACATGGGATCGTTTACTGGTTATTGTTCTGTTGTTTGATGAAAATAATTACCTTGAACGTGGTTTAAAAGAAGTCTTAAGGGATTGAATAAATCATTGCAAGTGGCAAAATTGAGGGAGTCCGTTCACGGTGCATGGCATGACGTGTAGACTTTCGATCTGATGGGAATTGGTAAAAATGGCCTAGAAAGCTTGCTAGCCATGAACTTTAATTATAATCCTTTTTAACTTTATGTAGGTAGATTTGACCTTTGAAGCTATTAGGTGAATGCAATTCTTTTACTATTTCCTGTCTTAAGATTTGGATGCGTGTATAATTTTTGTTCTTCGAGCTCTTACATTCCTATGGTATTTAAACCTTATATATCATATGGCTAGTGTTTCTGATCTCTCTGTTTCTGTGGACAAATTATCTGCATAGGGTGCTGGAAAATCTGCTGTCTTGAATAGTTTGATTGGACATCCAGTTTTGGTAAGTCAAATTGCTATATGCATTTTGCTGATTTTTCTTTTCTGTACAAACTGATGCATCTCTTCTGCTGTTTGATCTATTACTAACTGCATCATGATATAATCTAATTATTGGCAGCCAACTGGTGAAAATGGTGCTACCAGGGCTCCCATAAGCATTGAATTAAATAGAGATAGCTCTTTAAGCAGCAAGTCAATCATATTACAAATTGAAAATAAATCTCAACAGGTTTCTGCAAGTAAGAACTTTAGCTTAAGCCCTGTACCTGAGCAATCTGGTTTACATGTTTTCTCTGCTCCTTGATAAAAAGTTCATCTGTAAGAAGATCGATTTGCAGTGTTCCAGTGATGTTTCTAAATTGTGTGTCATAGGTGCTCTTCGACACTCTCTACAGGACAGGCTAAGCAAAGGTTCATCTGGCAGA
>JANTPZ010006984.1:0-28000 GCA_025593235.1 Vachellia pachyceras | reverse complement strand
AGGATGAAGCAGAGGTAACTCTGAACTAATAGATAAATGAACAAAATTTACAGTTTGGTTTGAGAGTTAAGTTTTTGTTACTCAAGATTGCTGATCTTTTCCATTCTTGTTAAATCCCCCTGTTTGTGTGATTGTTTCTTTGCAGGAAACAGCCATGTCTAACGCTTGGTATGAAGTGTTGTCAGTTTTGCACTTGATGGCAACGCTATTGTTATCACAGGCTAATTTATTGCTTCTTCCAAGAACATCTTCTGATGGTTATCAGCCAAAAGTATCTGAAGGTGGGACATACATAAAAAATTTCAGAACACGTTAACAGATATTTCTATGTTTATATGGGTTTCATTGATAACAAACAACCTAAACACTTTTTGGTGACAAGACACCTTGAGTTGATCATGCCTCTGCTTATCCCCATAAATCTCGTATTGCTTTCCCTTAAGTTTAAAATTTATGATCTGATCTTGTAAACCTTTTATGATTCTTGAGAGCTTCGCTCACCATTGAACGTCCAAACTAAACCAAATTCTCTCAATTCCATGGCAAAGAAATTAGAAGAGAATGTGTCTTCTTTAATCTTCCATGGTAGCTGAGCACATTTAGCAGTCACTGTATTTCTCTCATCATTTGCCGCTGCTACCTAGAAACCCTGAGTTTGCCGAGCTTTTAACTTCATCTTCTTGACTTGTGATAAGTTTAGGAAGTTGTTTGTACTTCCTTGTTCCAAAAGCAAAAATACCAGTTGCCCCTTTACTATACCTTTCACCTTCATAGCGGAATAATGTTTCTTCCATTGATTGCATTTAAAGATACCGTTGGCTGCATTTTTAGTACATATCAACACATTCCTTTATTTTTTTCTTGCTTTTAAACAAACTAAACAAGGTCCCTTGAGATAGGCACAGACTAAAATTCTATTAGAAAATGATTCAAGTTCATCAACTCTTCCTAAATTCTCTGGTTCATATTGATAAAGCAAATGGAGATTCAATTACTTCTCTATCTGAAAGTAACATAATGCTAACAATTAAGTAATCTTCTCTTTTATAATGCATTTTATCTATTACAAGTAAACATAACGCTTGGTCTGAGATTGAGAATAGAACTTTTGGTTCTTACTGGCAGAAAGCAGACGAGCTTCTGTTGATATCTTCTTAAAGGCAGCTGGATATCTGGATTGTGCTGTCAGACATGTTCTTCCACAATTGCCTGCAGAGCTCAGGTTGCTTCTGATTTATTGTGCAAAATTGACCATGCAACAATAATCTTAACAACGATCTTTACTATTGTGATCATTATTAATATTCTGACTGTTGGATCTGATCTTAGGAGAAACTTGCCAGTGGACCTTGCAGAGGGAGTTCTTCGTGCACTCTGTCTACAAGCATTAGGACAGGTATAAACATATGCTTTTGGAATGATTGAATTAATTTTTACATCTCATATAATTCTTCTAGCTGCTCAAATTGGAACATGTTTTCCCAGCAATGTGGAACATTAAGAACCAAACCCTCTCTCTTCACCCCCTCTTTCCTTCATTTGTCTTGTTGAATGAAAGTAATGTGAATCTAATAGTCCTGTACTCTTATCGCAGTTCATTTTTTTGATTCTGAAGAACTGGATCACCATACTTGTGCAAAAACATGTAACTCTGGAAAGCAATTTTTACTTCAACATGAGAGTCTGATATGTTTATGATTTCTCAATGAAAATGGAAGTAGAAAGTGAAAACTAGTGTTCAGCGGATTAATTTTTTTACTAGATCGGATGCAGCTTTCAAAAATACCTTGCGTTATTTTCTCAAGATGATGAATAATATTATAACCTTTTTTTTAATTTTATTTTTCTATTGATCAAAGAGCGGTGTCTCCCTTTTATAATTTGTGTTTATTCACACCCTAAGATTTTATATGTAGGTAACCCACCCATCTGTGGGAAACGTTTCCTTTGTAAATGGTATCTATATCAAACGGAATACTGGAGAACGGGGAGTATTGATTATATAGAATTGCCCCCCTTCCACCTTCCCCTATCTATGTTGGGTGTGCGCTTGTTCATTGCGTCTGTAATTTGTTTAGGGTGTTGATATCCAACTTGGAATGGCAATTGATAGTACTAAAGCCACTCTTGCTGTGAAGCGCAGACTTGCATGTGAGATGGTGAAGTATTGGCAGCAGGTACTAATGTCAAGTTTTTACATACAGAATTTACTGTTTAGTTTTCAATCTGAGGCACCTATCAATCATTTTGCATTGTGTTTTTTGATTTGTATATGTGACTGAAAATTTTCAAAGTAGTGCTTTAATCTGATAGGTACATCTAATGTGAAATGTTAATGTAGAGCTTGTTGTGCATCCCTTTGTTTGCTTTATTATTGGATTGGCTGCTGAATTTTATTTGCATATAAACTTTCAAATTCTATGATCCTCCTGTATATATCTGTTTGGAAGTGTACTAAATGTTAAACACCTTAAAAGCCATGAATTTTATCAAGTCTTCTAGATCACTTTGTCCTGGCAGTGCATTGCATAAGGTTCTTTTACGTGTTCTCTGTTCGATAGATGCACTTTCTGTTTTCCTGAAAGTAATCTCACCCTACATTTGAGTATTTTAAGTCACTGGGAAATTGATCCTATGTGTGATAAATATCCAACTTTGTCAAGTTGGTGGTTACTATATTTTGAGTCACTTAGTATTTGATAATTTAATTATTTAATTTCCTTTATTTTTTATGGGATCTTACTCCTTGTTCCCCTTGATTATGCTTGTTTGACATTCTTTTCCTGAGAAAACAAATATTTGTTCATTCTACATTGCTATATGTGTGTTTGTTCTTCAGTGCTATAAAATGGGTGCGTTTAATCAGGATATATTATCTTGTTTGCTCTATTTATTGTTCAGGCTCAAGATAACATTATGAATCTTCCATTAGCTAATGGTTGGGGCGAAAAGCATCGTCTATATGTGAAATGGAAGTATGCGGAAGCAAAGGTATACATTTGTTAATTCACTTTTGGTTCATTTGCATTTTGACCTTTTTGGGTGAACTGGAACTATGCTCTGTCAAATGGATTGATTTGAGGGTTATTGTCTTCTTTTCTGTTTAATACCATGTCTTACAGTATATTCATATGTGAGTCTTCAGATATCAGAGTAAAGAGAGAGAGGGGAAGAAACTTGCTGGTTGATTGACAATCTAGACTAAATAATAAGAAAGTGCTGAAGTTACAAATTGGATCAAATAGTTGTCCCCAACTCAAACTACAAAGACCTAAGGTTGTGGGAAGTTAGTCTACAAATTTTGAAACTGAGTTATTGGAACGTAGAAGTGGGCAAAGGGACATTTGGTTCATTGTACCTATGTACATAATAAATATACTACGATCCTGAAATTTGATGAAATGTTAGCTCAAGCCTTTGCCAATAAACTGGTAGAATAAAGATGTCAAGTCATTAGTCGATATCGTTCATGTTGCAAAGCGATATATTACATTCTGCATCTTTATGATGAATATATAATGAATGCCCAACAGTTATTGAATATGATTTATCAGTAAAACAATTAGTAAATGTTTTCCAGGTCTATAGTATAATTACATTATATTTTAGTCTGTCCGAATGTTAAACTCTGGTGAAAAGCAGCACAAATATTCGTTTTCATGGTTTGTATTCTGTCTGTTCTTTTCAAGGATTCTCTTGCCAAAAAAAATTGCCATAGTTCACATTTTAATTTTTTATCCATTGAGGACTAGCTCACATCAACATCAACATACTGGCTTTCATTAACAAGGCAGCAACTTTCTGCCACTCAAACTCCAATTTTTAAACACTAATTGGCCAAGAAAATTATGTTTGAACTATCTAGTCACCTGTTAATTTCTTGTTGAAAAAGAAAAAATCAACTTAGAAACGATAATGCCAAAAAATTAGCTATTCTTGGACAGATTGTCTGGTGATTAAAGCTCTCTTCCCTGAATTTTATATGTAGAGGGGTGTCACAATTAGCTAATTTGCCACCCGTAAACTATTTGAGAAAGAGTACGTAAGATGCATTCAACAGAAATAAATGATGTGAAGCTGTTCATATTTTATCTCTTCACCAGGCTGCCGCATATTATTATCATGGTTTGATTCTTGACGAGGGAAACACGGAGAAGTCTCATGGGATGGCTGTAGCTGCTCTACAAGCAGCGGATGAGTATTTCAAAGAAAGTAAAAGGCTGTGTGAGACGTTCAATGCAGCACCTCCATTATCAAGGTCTTTTCTGTTCAAATCCTATTATATAAAGCATTCTCCCCAGTAGTCTAAATTTCCCAAACCAACAGTTAGTCCCCTGATTAATGATAGTCAGTTAAATGAATGGGGAATAATGGAACCTCAGACCGCATACCTTTTCTTAAAGTTGTAATTTTTTCATATGATTAAGCACCTTAAAATCATCAATGAGTTTGTATTTATAATCTATTATTTCTAGATGGATTTGCACTTCGTTTTCCTCCTTAATTTTAGGAGAAGTTAGTGGATAATTGAGGTTATTGCGTTCAATTCCTTGACCTGCATCATTGGAGATTTTAAAATAGCATTATGTAAGCATCATATTGGTCATTGTTCTCTTTATGTGCTGAGCTTAGCTCTTCTGGGTTCTCACATGACCATGTTCTTGATTAATTTGCAACTTATGAAGATAATAGTAGTCAAGACTAGCAAGTCATACACTTTTTGTACTGCTCGCCTAACTAGAAGTCTTGTCTTGGTGCAGAAATCCCCCTGTTTGGGGGACCATGAAATATCTGTCTGAGAAAATTCCCAAGGATACCTCAAGCAAGGTTCGAATAAACCGAGATCTATATTCTCATGAGAGGTAAACTTTTCTGGATTCCATTGATAAATTGTTGCTTAATGCAACTCCATTATCATGCTTGACGAATGTAAGCATGATGACCAAGTCATAACGGTTGTCAATTTGTATTACAGAATCATGGAGACAGCACCGACGTTGCCTGACTTTGCATTGGCCTTGAAACCAGATGAATATCAACTTCCTCAGGTGGATCCCTCATGGAAAGGGGAGAACATAAAAGGGGGGCAAACTGGCCGGTCTGGCCCCAACAATCTCAAGGGCGACAGTAGATAAAGAACCTCGAAGATTCGCATATTTTAAAGATCCAGAGGTGCCAACTGAAATCTTACAAGGGTGATTTTTCAGTCATTGTCAATAGAAAAAAATTAGTTTCTTGGCTTCTCTTTTCCTTGTGCCATTTTCCACATTAATACATTAAAAATAGCCAACAACAACAAATAGAGCTTTGAGTGGTGTCTATAATATTAATGGTCTGGTTCAGGGAAAAGGGGATTCCTTGCCAATACCCAAATAATGCTATTGCTATTTATTTCAAAGTGAAGCCAGTGAAGTGCTCAATTTGGCAAATCAAAGTTAGTACAAGTGTTTGTGTGGAAAGAAAGTTGACTTGAGCAGGAATGAATGAATGAATGATTTCATTTGCAAATTCCCAACACTGAAAATTACCTTTCCCTGCCCTTACCCCTTCTCTCCAAATTACCACATTTCCTATCATCTTGTGACTTGGTCCCTTTTGCTGCATATTAAAAAAAAAGAGGACTTATTCCCTTTCTATCTTGCTGTTTTGTTTTGCTTCCCTCTTCATTTAATTTTCTTCTTTCTTCTCATCGAATAATGGTCAAGTTTGTCCTGTGGCTAAAATTGATATCACGATCAAGATTTTAAAGCTGTTATAACATTTCGATTGTTAATTTATGTTCAGCCTCAACTGTGATCCAATCATAAAGTCTAATTCTTGAATTAAGGGTATGTTCCGTACTTTAGGAAGAAAATGAAAAGAAAAAAAAGGGAAATTAAAGTCAAGGACATGTAGAAAATATTATTTATTAAGGATTACAGAAGTTCTAATTATTTATGAGGATTAAAATTAAAATGTAGATTTAAAAATACTAAATTACTTTTAACTGAATTCTTACATTCTCTCTGACACTTACAACTTTTTTAAACGAAAAATTAAAATAAAGCTAAAACAAATTATCATATTTCTTACGCTTATATATCACTATGTTTCCACCTCGATTCATATAATCAACAATAGTTAGAATTTTTTTTTAAATTTTATTAACATTGCATGAATTTTGAAAATCACATATTCATTCTAAAATAAAAAATAAAATATACAAATTTTTTTAATTTTTCTCTCAAAATCATCTAATTTTATCTTGGTTTTCTAGAACATACAAACTTTTTTCAACTTATTATATAAGTTATAAAGGATCTCCAATTTTATAAAAAAGATATAACTAGTTTTCATTAAAATGTCATATGCAAGTTTTAAAAATTGAGGGAAATTTTGTTTAATATGTAAAATTTAAAAGTTCTTATTTGCTTTTAAAATAGAGTGTAGAGAGAAATGTTGTAGGGAAGGTATCAGGTTTGAGAGGGACAATTTAGTATTTTCAAATTTATATTTTAAAGTTTGGTTCTTTTAAATAAATACGATTTTTATTATATTTCTTATTAAATATTTCCAATAGATCCTTCAATATAATTCTCCCAAGAAAAAAAATAGATTGAATGAAAGTCTTTCAAAAGTATCTAATGTTTCTTGCGTCGTTCAAATGGAAAGAAAATCATTGGCGTGAAAAAAGTATTAGTGCATCTATTATAATTTGAGATCTAATATTCCTATCCACAGGACAGTGAAACAAGAATGTAAATCAAATACCTGCTAATAGTGATTGAAAAAAGAATGTTTCTTTCACTATTAAAAAAAGGATATTCTGAAAGACTGTAACTAAAAGGCGCAAAATCTATATAAACAAAGAATGAGACAGAACCCAGATTATGAAAAACTAAAGTTTGAGTCGGAATTTACAATTGCTAGTTTTGATGCCTATAAGACTATTAGCAGACAAACTATCGACCACCAACATGCATTTCCCCAAGATTTTGACTTTCCTCAGCTTCGAGCTCCCAAGTTTGATAGCTACTGGTGCATGCACTTTAAGATCCAATGGAACTCTTCCAGTCTGTTGTTGCTGTTGCAGGCACTCATTAATGTGGTTCCTGATTCAACTTGGCCACTTGAGGACACTTCAAGCATTGTTCTGTTTTGATGACCTCGGTAGAAAATGGGTAGCCACCCTTCAAAAAGCTGAGTTTTGTGAACCATGCACCCTACCTTCCTCCTTTCTCATAGTAATTTCAATATAAGACATATCAGTTAGGACTTCACCAATACCATTTTTCTTCCCTTCTTTTGCTTTTACAAATAAATAAAGTAGTAATTTCACTCCATTCGTTACCCAACTAAAATATGTGGGAATTACAATTCTATAAACCCAATATTTTTCATTTACTGATTATTTCAATATGTTCACATCTGTCCTGAATTAGTCAGCCAATACACCATAACGGTTCCTCTAGCATAATGTTAGGCAGCTGAAAGTATAAGTATACACATAATTCCTCTAGCAGCTCATTGAATGGATAACACAGCTATACCAGTGAGAAGTTGAAATTACACTTGAAGAAGTGAAAATAGATAGAACCCATGAACCTCAAATGTTTTTATGATATATGAATACTAATTCAATAAACGAAGAAATCACAACAAAATCATCAGCCCTTGTATTTACAAACAAGATAGGAGCACCATTTCTATCACACGATTAAATGATTTCAACTCCTTGAATTATATGAGCATTCTACCAACCATAATGTGAGGCTTGCATTCTGATGTGGCTGCTAGCTCATCAAGTTGAGTATAGAGATTAAGGAATACTTACCAAGGAAGAAGGGGACTGAAGAATGGAGAGAGAGTGGCCACAGGAATCGAGACGGAGATTGAGAGACGAAGGCGTTGGGTTTGGAAAGAGTAGGCTGTTGAATTGCCCAGAGAAGCGTGATCTCTTCCGCAGCAGATCCCTCCCCTTCAACCAGCAATCTCACCTTCCCACCGTACGAACCCAGATTCACCATTGCTGCTGCCTCCTCTTCCTCATATCTTTCTGACTGTACTTCATCACAAGCCATCTTGCTGCTTGCTGCTGCTCCCTTCGCTCTCTCACTACGAATGTGTGTTCGGGAAGATTGCGCCTTCTTAGTACTTTACATATATAGCACAGCTTGTTTTCTCAAGGCAAGACAGAGAATATAAATACAAGTAAACTGATGCATTACGTTGGATTCTTTTTGGTTGAAGCGTAGTTTCCCAGCGTGGATTCATGCCTTGTACCATTTAGGGATACAGTAGAGGAGTACTTTTATGTAAGCCAGGGTAAATATGTGAATGAAATTATCTCGTTTTACAAAAAAATATTATTAACGTACATTTAACTTTTAGAAACGCTCCGCCAACAAATCCCTTATTCTCAACACCCATTGTTAATTATAATATATATTATAAAATATTTATTTGTATATTATATATCAATTTATAGTAACATAAATTAATTTAACGAAAAATGATAAATATATTTATTAATCAATTTTTTTAATCTCTTTAAAAAGAAAAGTGTCTCTTATAATAAGAACTAGTGGTAGTATTTATTATTTTTTTCTAACTAATTTTATAAACTAATATATAATTAAAATAGTTTATTTAGTTTATTTAATTTCTTAAAAAAATAAACCATGACTTGAATAGTGGTACTAAAAAACCCCATCAAGCTTATAGTGCGTGTTTGAGAATTTGTTGGTTGAGTGATTTCACATCAGTCGGAGTAAGTATGTGAGAGAATATTTGTCTTGATTTATATGCAATATGCTTTGGAAATGTTTCCAAAACAAGCACATAGTAAACTATCAGGTAAAAAATAAAATAAAACAAAACAATTGCTTTTTATGATTTTATTCTAATTTTTTAAATTCTTAACTGATATTATTAATTCTTGATTATCTTTATTTTTAAAATGTTCTGGATGAATCGTATAAAATGTTAAAAAAAAGTCTATTATATTAAGCACCATATTGATGCAACAAAACAAGAACCAAACACTTAAAGATCCTTATGGCAAATTTTGAAAAAAATGATTGTTTTGCCAAAGGAAAACAAATTGCCAAGGCTTCTTCAGACTCTTGTATGATTTTAAGCTATACACAAAGTGAGTCCTGGAAACATTTTACAAGATGGCAAAAATAGCTCAACCTATTCATTCATATTTGACAACGTAACGTCATGTAAATATTGAAACACTTCATTCTTGAGAGAACTGAGTGAACTGAACACCCAGCAAAAAAAGTGGCAATAAAAAAATGGTGAGATGTTTGAGTTTTCAGTTGGTTTCATGATCATGGCGGCGTCTGGTTAGGCGAATTTCGAAGCCGTTCACTAAGCGAGCAGAAGGAAAGAAGGACATCCTATCTTCCTTCTCTTGTGTCCATCTGATCAAAACATCCAAACACATCGGTTACTGTTAAAACTGCTGAGTTACTCAACCTTTGAAGATTCAAACATTTCTTGGTAAGCCTCGTGTGTTGCGTTAATGGAGAGGAAAAAAAAACCTATACCTATATTTAGTTAGGAAGTAATGGAGAAAAAGAGCAATTTGAAGACGAGCCAGCTCTGCTCCAGGACACAATCTAGCACCTCCTCCAAAGGGTGCATAGAATGGGCTGCTTCTCCAGTTCCTCTTTTCCTTCATAGAGGGACCATATGAGTCAGAAAAGAAAGGTAATGAAATTTTAAACTAAGGCATGGCTTTTGGAAGCTCAGAAAGATAGGCAACTAAAGTTCAGACGGAAAAATCCCATTGAAGCCTAATAAATTTGTTTTAGTGTTTGGAGCAAATGACTTTTTGGCCAAAAGTCAGATTATAAAGTCATTACTAGTTTTTGGAGCTTATGACTTCGGCCTTTATTCGGATGTGGAATTTTTGAAAGTGCCTTTTCAAATTTCCATATATAACTCAAATAATATTTTATCAAATTAACTTTTTTGAATAAAAGCGTATTTAAACATAAATCTATTACACTAAAGGACTTTTACCCCTACTCAGTTTGCAAAATAGAATGAGGATAAAAGTCACTTATGCAAATGTTAATCCAAACAAACCCTAAACATGTTTTGTTGTATATTGCAGAGTCTAAGGAATGAACATATTGATATATTGATCAGGCAGCAGCATGAAGCCACCAATGGAGTTATGTGGACTAACCTCATTTCCAGGCTCCATCCATCTCCACGGATTGAAGTCTGAAGCTCCCTTGTACGCATTCTCATCCAAATGAACTGCTGAAAGAAATGGAACCACAAAGCATCCCTTGGGTATCACAAAATCTGCCCAAAAACAGTTAAATGTTAAATGCTAAGAAGCATACAGATTGAAAGACAGAGAAAAGAACTCAAATGTTTAGTAGTATTTGTCTGATTCAAAGGAATAGGTTAGTTGTCTGTCTTATTTTATAACTTTCACATATTTATCTAATATGAATATTGTGATAATACCAATCCATCACAAGTATAATTCATAAGATAGGTCAGTATACCATGGTAGTTGACCTCTTCTTTTGCTTCTCTCAGTAACCAAATTGCAATACCCCCAAGTCTCAACGTTTCATCAATTACCTGTCGGTAGAAGATAGCATGACATTTTGTACCACAGCATTTATGAGATGAAGCATCTCGTCAAACTTGTCTAATTTTAAAAACCAATACAGCATCAAATACTTACACATTGAGTGAATGCCATTGCTTTATAATCTTGCCAGGCAAGCATTTCTCCTTCTCCTGTATTACTCCTCACAGATTCTTGCTCATCCTATTCAAGACAACAACTTGTAAGAACAATGAAATGACCAAAAAAAAATATTATCTTAACTACTTGATGTCAAGGAAAATAGTTCTAAATTAACCAGTTAACATATGGGTTAGAACAAGTACCAGAATCTGTTTCAAGGCTTTAGGGCAATGAGTGAGGAAATAAACTGCAAAAAGCATTGTTTTGGTGGTAGTTTCATTCCCTGCAAAGAGAAGATTGATGATGAAGTCTGCAACTGCATCGTCTGGTAAGCTTTCTTCCTCCAGCAGTCGTCCAAGCACACCATTACCTACTGCGTCAGGACCTTGTTGCCTGTGTAGTTCTAAGGTCTTGTTTATCTTGCTTATGATTTTCTCCCTTGCCTAATAAAAACCTAAGAATGTCACTTCAACACAGTTTCACCACTGATAATCCAAAATGGATCATAGTAACTTTTGATCATAAACCGCCATTAGAAAATCTCTGATACCATTAGGTTTCCCTCATTCACTAACTTCTCTATGCTACTGCAAAATGTAAGAAGAAAGGCACAAATGACTTAAATAAGAATTAAGGTTATGGTACCTTCATTGCAGTGTGGTACGTAAACCCTGGCATGTTGATGGGAAAAGATAAACAACCATCAACAAAGTTAGAAAAAAATTGAGCCATTTCATTGACTTGAGATTCACTTGACGCTCCTAATAATTGATTAACCATTAAATTTATGGCTACCTGCAGCAAATCATGTATAGAGATTAACTGATATGATTCATATGCACTGAATAATGCTGGTTATAAATATATAAGATTGTACACATGTGCACATCATGAACTGTGAGAACTTGCCTTCCTGCAAACATCTTGGAGGAGGATGACTTGATTGTTCTTGAAATTGCCGAGAGTTTGAAGCATGACCTTCTGAATATCATTCAAGAAATGGAACTTGAGCTTCTCTAAGCGCATCATGTTGGAGGCAATCCCATGCAGCTTCCTTTGTTGTTCTCCTTGCACTGTGATCACACCATTTTTACCAACCAAATCCCTGAATGATTTCGGGTAACTCGACTGGAATAATTTCCCTTCATTTTGCATCACAAAGCGATTGAAGCTCGGGTCCGCTGAAACCACCGCCCATTTACCAAATAGGCTGCAAGAAAATATCCTACCATACCTATGCCAAAGGATCAAATTTTCATCAAACAAAATGGTTTTTCACAAAAAATCTGGGTCTTTTGACAGAGACTCCATTGTTTGTCACTAATAAAATATGATTACTTAATAGAATGGTTCAGTCCAGAATGGCTGATGAAATATCAACTCTTGCAAATTGAGACGAATATCGTTCAATAAAGCATGTATTTACATCATTTTCATTTAAATTACTTCAAATGTTAGAATATAATGATCTTTTCTTGCTAAGGAAGTAAGTACCTTTGAACCATTTCTTCAACAAATTGAGGGGGGTGAGAACTTGCAACTGCATTGTACCAATTGATGCTGTCACCGATGAAAGGCCAGCCTCTTCTTCCCGGAGGCAGCCGTTGTGTTCGTTTCTCTGCCTTCTTCGACTTCGATTGTATTAGTTTTGCAACTATCAGAGTGATCAAAAGCGCCATAAATGTAACTAGCCATAGCTCTGAATGAGTTTCTCTCATTCTTCTGAGAAACAAAAGGAGGGAGAGTGGGTAATCACAGTCCCACCTGTAGGCAGAGGCAAGCTTATTATAGATAATGAGACGAACATGGTCATTGATAAACAATTGTTCAATGGGAACATGGATTAAATATTACAAAAGAAGGAAAAGAGAGCGATATGAAAAGGAATTTGATATCTGATTATGCTATAGGTTGACTACCCTGTGAAGATTTGATGGGGTCACGTTAACTTATTTGTTTTCTACGAATAAATCCTTCACAGAATCTTATTATTTTAAGCAAGTATGAACGTTGAAAGAAGGAATAAATTATAAGCCAGCCGAAAAAAATTGAATTAACAAGTAGGAACACCATTTACAAGCTCAGACTCAAAAGTGGCCAATCATGCATTTCCTTTTCTAATATGCATTACAACAAACATCTAGAATTCATAAAACGTGAGCACTTTAATTCCTTCTTTTCTCAACGAACAACCCTTACAATATAGCATCAATATGAGCAATAATAAGAGCCAGTTATGTTTTCTAATGAAAACTAAAGCTTAAAAAAAAGCAGACAGATAAACAACGATTCAAAGTCACTGACCAGAAAGCATGGCATTTCCTTGTGATTCTGCAGATAAAGTAGTATAGACACACTACGCATACAAACAAAGACAAAGCATATGAGTCTGCTGGATCATACTCTGAAATCTCAGCTAAATTGAGAGAGAGAGAGAGAGAGAGAGGGAGGGAAAGTGCAAAATTTATAGTCTGAGAATAAGGGGACTGTAGTACAAAATAGAGCTTTTTGGGAAGGTGCGTTTAATGGTTGGGGTGGCACAAAATCAGGAGCATATTGATAAAGGATCATCCACAACCTGCAAGCGATGGTCATCAATATGTAAGATATAGCTTGAAGTTTGACTTGTCCTATTTACGCCAGGTACTTTATAACTTCATTTATAAACAATACATTATTAATTAATTTGCCATGTTCATGGAATCAGCAATGACGTTTTTTAGTTGGAAATTATATATATATATATATATATATATATATGAGAGCGTAACAAAAGATCTAAGTAGTGTTTGACACCATTTGAGGCCAATTACAAGTATGAAAGACCCAAATTATTAATTAACTAGGTGCATTATTCCTACATATTGTAGTGACATTTAGACTTGCCTGTACACTTAAATCCATCAATATCAAATAAAAAAACAATGCGGTAAGTTGAATTCAATTAAACCATATATCCAATTTGTCTGTAACTCAAACAAGTATAGAATTTATAATCAGTCACATTCAAATCCAAATTTCTTGACAAATTCAAAGATTACATAGTTATCAATGGTGTTTTCAGAAATTATGAATCATATTTATGGTATTAATTTTATAAAAGTTTTTAGATTTTTATACTTTATGTAAGTCGTGAATTAAAATCTTCATAACATCCAAAAGATTATGTTATAACTTTCCAAAGCTTAAATTATTTGCAGCTTCAAAAGCATAGGCAATACCAATAATAATGAGTCAAATGAAAGGGATTTAATTCTTCTGAAGAGAAGTTTAGTTTAAACCTTATAAAAAAATTATGCTAGGAGAATTATCTCAAATAGAGTTGACAATACTTGAATTTAACCTAATAGAATCATATTTCAGTATTAAAAAAAATATCAGCCTTTTGATTTGCTTATATATGATCATAGAACAAAAACTTGAAATCAAGAAATTTACAAGGAACATATTAACTTAGATAAGCACCTCTAGCTATTTCATTTTTATTATACAATATGGGCACCTGGTAAAGCTTGTTTTAAGGTGAAATCATAGTGTTGCTGAGGTTTGAATGATGAATTTATTGGAAATGTAAACTTTGGATTATTTATTCTTATGGAGCCAACAAAAGGATGAGTCAAAGTAGTACAAAAGGCATTTTTGAATCCTTATTTTCAGGCTTATTTCCAGGAACCAGTGTCCCTAAAGCCATGCACTTAATTATATATTAGTTTACGCTTTTCTTTATATAATTGTTGAAGCCTCATTATAATCCACAAATAATATTATATATCATATATGACAGCAAGAACCAGCCTAGCAATGGCAAGGACGAAATTTAACATATCTCATAAACCCAATCTAAATTCAGCAAGTGGATTTACTATGTTCATCAGCTTGCTTTTCAAAAGCATGGAGTAAATGTATGAAAGAAATTTTATATTGTAAGGTGTAAAAGTGATTAAAGAGCTTTCCCAGAACACCCATATTTTTTTTGCCATCACAATCATACAGAAAATAAAGTGAGAGCCCTAAAACTTATTTTTTTAAAGAATGAAACTGATAATAAGAAATCATTGTATTCAATTTGGCGCCATATTATAATATATGTTGTAATTAAAATGAACGGTTGAGTATAAACGGAGATTAATTGGATCTATGGGAAGAAGTTTGTCCCTCACAATATCATGAACTAATATTCAAATTCCTACTATAAGAGGTATCCATATTGAATATCTAATTAAGATCATTATCACCAGTATGAGAATACTTATGCTTCAGCAAAAGAAACTATTGAGTTGAATCTTGGATGTAATGTGAATAGTACTTCACCATTGAAATAGAGTACTATATCACATGGGAATACGATAATTATTTGCGCGCGCGTGTGTATTAAAGAATATTAAGGATAGGATGCCTGATTGTTGGCAAAAAATAAAAAAAAACCAAAAGAAAGGATGTCTACTTTTTTTTTTTTTTGATAAATAAAGAGAGAGCATAAAGCTCAGGATGTCTACTTTTAACAAAACGTGATGAGGAATAGCACGTTTATTGTTTGTAAAAGGCACCATATATTTAATTTATGTAACAAACAAGCATCTTATTAATTAATTAAAGATTATGTGTGAATATATATTTATATATAAATAATGTATGTGATATTGTGATGTTAGAGCAATCTTGAAGAATCATCTTTTTTTTGAGCAAAAATCTTGAAGAATCATCTTAGAGCTGTCATTCTCCAATATAATCTTGAATTTTATAAAGTAAACTAATTTGGTGGAAGTTGACAACTTAAAAAGGGTTAAACTAACTTTTGGTCCTCCTAATTTCCATTAATTTTGATGTAGGCCCTGTAGTTTCAAAGTTGTGGTTTTAATCCTTGAAGTTTAGTTTATTTAAAACCGTTAGTTCTTATAATTTTAAAAGGATCGAAATCAGAGTTTAACACTGTTAAAATAGCTGAAGTATTACTGATACCATTATTGGATCTGAAGTGACTTGATGATTGGATATGGACATTGCTTAAATGGACCGGTGACTGAGAATTTTTTTATAAAAAACTCATGAAGCTTTAAACTACCGTTGGCATAAGAGAGGGGTTTTTAGTGTTCGACGGAGAGAAGGGAGTAGTGCAGGGGCATTCTGTGATTGTCTTCGGCGGAGTTAGGGTGAAGAAGGGCAGGCGTCGGATCGGCAGAGAAAAGAGAGGCGTGGCTGATTTTCAGTGTAAGTTGTGTTGCTTTTACATTATCTTGGCTTGAGGAATTAAAATACAAATCGAGAGAAATTATAAGGATTAAAAGTTAGTTTAACCCCCTTTAAAAATGTGATTTAATTATGATCATATCTTTGTTTGATGTATAAGCAACACAAGAAGAATAAATATCCCGTGATCAATCAATGTGCATGCATGCATGTTATGTTATTGTGTGTTTTCTGTTTTTACCCATATGTGCTTTTATCATCCCTGTTTGGTGAAGAACTGGTTCGTTCATCCCTAATATACTTGAAGCCTTGGGGCCATCATCACAAGTTAAGGATGATATTGCACTTAGTTTTCGTTTCCCATGCATGGCCCTTTCTTCCAATTCATAAGCAGCTAATGGTGAATGCTTTTAACAACATGATTGCTTGGTTCCACTTCCAAATGGTTCTATCCCTTTCAAAGTGAGAAGGTAGATGACTTTTCTGTTTATATTATTTTGGGGAAATTATCTATAGGTCCCAAAGAAAGAAAATCACCATAAGGTCATGAAAATCATGAAATTGAATTGAAGTTTCATGGGATCTGAGTTAGATTAATTACAAATGTAATAAAATCTCTTTTCCATCTTCTTCTTCACACATTTCTTTCTCAGGTTTCAATTCAAATAATCAGGGGCCAATGAGCTTTTCTCCTATTTGCAATTAATATGATCAGGTCGTATGAGACTCCAACTCAATTTCATGACTTCCAGAGAATTGATGATGATTTTTTTCTATCCTTTTGGATTTGTACGTAATTTCCCTTGCTATTTTCTATTTCATTCAATACTCCATCATGCATGATTGTGGACAACAAGGCTATCAATTGACCATCATGTGGTTTGATGCCTTGTTATTAATTAGCTGCCAAATTGTGCATCATGATTTCACTTTTCCCTCACTCTATTTTTCCTAATCCATGGTATTGACCTTGAAGTCCTCCCAGTGATTTGGTAAAATTCCAAGTATTACTATATTGATCCTTTCCCTCAAACCCCATTCCACCTAGTTCTTTGGGTTGACTGAGTTCTCCCAACTCATCAAATGGGTTTTCACTTTTTGTAAATATCTGGCCCACTAACATATTTACCTCCTGCTTTGAGCCCATATCCGGCCCATTCATGACCTTTATTTGCTTACGGGGGCCACTTAAAGAATAGAGTAACAATTTTATGTTGTAAAAGTAAGAGAATTTGATATAAGAAATAAGAGGATAAGAGTGAGAATAAATCTGCACCTGGAAAAGCTTTTGAAAGATTGCACCTGGACAAGCTTTTGTGAATAAATCTGCAAGATTCTCATTGGAACGGATATGTTGGATTTCAATTTCACCATCACTTTGAAGATCACAGGTGAAGAAGAATATTGGTGAAATATGCTTTGTTCAATCACCCTTGATGTACCCTTCCTCAATACATGCAGCATTATCCTCATATAGGATCGTCGAGATCATTTTTCCCGAGATAAACCATAAGTTGTCCGAATGTGATGTATCATTGACCTCAACCAAACACATTTTTGACTTGTTTCAGGACTGCTAGAATTTCAGCATGGTTAGATGATGTGGCTGATATAGACTGTTTCATAGATTGCCGTGAAATAGCTGCACCTCCACACGTAAACAGATAGCTAGTTTGTGATTTACCATCATGTGGATCAAACAAAAATCCAACATCTGTATAACCAACCATTTTGTGTTTGGATTTATTCGAGTAGAGTATCCTTATATCCATAGTGCCTCTGAGATAACGGAGAATATGTTTCACTCCATTCCAATGTCTTCATGTTGGTGAAGAACTATATCTTGCTAATTAATTAACAGCAAATGATATATTAGGACGTGTGTGATTAGCAAGATACATTAATGCTTCTATAGCACTAAGATATGGTGTACTTCTGGATCAAATAGTTCTTCATCACCTTCTTCACTAATTACTCGAGGTTTAAAAGGGTCTTGATTATGTTGCAAAGACCTCACAACCATTAGAGTACATAATGGATGGGATTTATCCATATAAAAATGTTCTAGGATCCTTTTTGTATAAATTTCTTGATATACAAAGATCCCATTTTTATGTACTCAATATATAATTCAAGATAGAATTTCGTTCTTCCTAAGTCTTTCATTTTCAAATTCTTTCTTCAAACAATTAATTACTTTTTGCAACTCTTCAGGAGTTCCAATGATATTGATATCATCTACATAAAAAATAATTATGACAAACTTACTTCCAGATCTTTTCAAAAAGATGCATGGGCATATTGAATCATTATATATCCTTCTTTCAACAAATATTCATGAAGACGATTATACCACATGCGCCCTGATTGCTTCAGACCATACAGGGACTTATTCAACTTGATTGAATATTGTTCTCGAGAACTAGAATTCAATGTCTCTAACTCTTTAATTCCTTCAGAGATTTGTGCTTTTGGCACTTTTAATCCTTCAGGAATTTTCATATAAATATCATTGTCAAGTGAGCCATATAAATAGGCAGTCACAACATCTATTAGATGAAAATCAATCCCTTCATTTAAAACCAAACTAATCAAATAACAAAAAGTAGTCGCATCCACTACAGGTGAATATGTTTCTTCATAATCTATACCAGACCTTTATGTAAAGACTTGGGTTACAAGACGTGTCTTGTAAATTTCACCCTTTTCATTTCGTTTCCTCATGAAAACCCATTTATATCTTACAAGTTTTACATCTTCTGGTTTAAGGACTATAGGTCCAAACACTTTTCGTTTTCCCAATGATTTAATTCTGCCTAAATGGCATCTTTCTAAAAGGGCCATTCTTTTTTCTATTGGCATTCACTAATGGATTTTGGCTCATGATCCTCATCACTATTCATTACACCATATGCTACATTATAAGCAAAGATGTCGTCAACGTTGACTTCATTTCAGTCCCATCGATTCCATTCATAACATAATTTATTGAGATCTCGTTTTTTCACATACGTCAGATACCTATATCTCTTCTGGGACTACCACATTCTCTTCTAGAGATGATTCTTCTGGAGCTATTTGATTATCCTCGATTTGACCATCTGCATTTTTAAGCCCCTTTTCTTTTTCGAGGATTTTTATCTTTGGAACCAATTGGTCTTCCACACTTCAGGCGTAATTTGGACTCATTCATAATAGATTGTTCTTCAGGGACACTAATTCTAATAGGAGCATTGGCAGCTGGGATATGTGACTTTGTTACTCTTTTTGGATCAGTAAATGCTTCTAACATTTGATTAGCTAAATTCTGTAAATGAATTATTCTTTGAACTTTCAGTTCATATTGTTTTGTTCGAGGATCAAAATGAGCCAATGATAATTCATTCAAGCTAATCTTTTAACCCAACTGCTTATTTTCTCTCCCTGATGTTGATGAAACTAATTCATCAAATGACACTCAGCAAACCATGCCAGCATATATTCATTGGGTTTTACATGTATATTATTACACACCCAAAAGTAAGAAGTATTAGGTTCTTGATCCAAAACCTTTGCAAGGGAAAAATCTTTCGATAATTTATTGGCCTCATGCGAATTAACAATGCTGCATAGAAAATAGCTAAGCAGAATATGGGAGATTAAATCTCGTGTAAAAAGGTTGCAACCATTTAACCAATCATTCCACTAGCCCATTTTGCGTGTGAACATAAATTACAATATATTCAACATCAAGTCTAAGGAACATGCAATCCTTATTAAGGCTATTGAAGTAAATTCATTAGCACTATCAAGATAGCCTTTTATAATCGGATAATCAAGATAATATACTCTTAACAATTTATAGAGTAAAGAATCTTGCAAACTTCAGGTTGCAAGAAGATAATAAACAAACGTGAGACCATTTAGTTGATGCATCAATTAAAACTATATGGTAACTAAATGGTTCACCATGTGAGTTTATCCTTACATACATATATTCCTGTATCCATTTTGAGAATGTGATATGCTCACATTATATTTAACTTTATGAGGGTCTCATAATATATTTCCCATTGGAACATGCAGCATATGAGAAATAGTGGTACCTATATACACTTCAGGGTATATCTACATTTATTCTCAATCATTTCTCGAATCATAATTGAACTGGGATGGTCTAACTGATCATAGCCAACATTGAATTCATTAATAAACTTTTGGTTTACATTGACAAACTGCTGGTTTGTATTAATTAGTAAACTTCTGGTTTACTATTTCATGATATGCATTAAAATTATCATTAAACTACTAGTTTATTAATGCATGTCAAACATTAAATTCATCAGTATCAATAAACTTCTGGTTTACTATCATATGCTTTCAAATATACTAATATACAAAACCAAAGAAAAATGGAGGAACATGAAATGTAAAAACAAATATATATATATATATATATATATAACCAACAATAAAATAAATAAGGTTAACAGTGGAAGAATATACATGCATACACACACATATATATAATTATATAAATTATATATTTATATACTTATAGTGCCATAAGTATAATTAAATGAATATAGCTTCTGGCTATTTTATATTAGGTAAAATATATGGCATCCACCATACGATATTAAAATAAGAGATCAAGCTTATATAACTTCTGGTCGTATAACTTCTACTTCCATTTAATATCCATTTCTACAGATATTATGAAACTTAGTAAGTTTGTTATAAATTGGCTTTTTAGGAGCTTCCTATGCCCATATATTACCCTTTTATATGGTTCTTATCCATCATTCCCTGCTTCAGGTGGGAATTTGAACCATCGTGATTCTGACCACGGCCACGCCCACGATAGTAGCCACATCTATGCTCTCATCCACATCCACGGCCATAAACATATTTATTAGATACTGCATTCACTTCTGGGAATGGATTCGAGCTAGTTGGACAAGATTCATGATTTTTCAATAAAGCTCATTATTTTGTTCAGTCATAAGGAAGTAAGAAAATAATTAAACATATTTCTTAAAAACCTCTTTCACAATATTGCTACTTTAGGAGCAATTTGGATGAGCTTTTTGGAAGGATAACCATCTTCAAGTGGTCATATATTTCCTTCACATTGATCCAAAGAAAATTGGATCTTTATGGTCAAATATTCAATTGAGACATTTATGGTGATAAGACATAAATTAGATATTGAAAATAAATATCTTTCTAATAGTCACAAACTTAAATTTACCAATCATAATTCAGATTAAGGTAATAAAGGAAATTCTTGCAATATAACAATACAAATGATAAAAAAACTTACATTAACAGTTAATCTCATGCCTTCAAGACAATCAAAATTAAAACTCATGGCTTCGGGTCATTTTTATTCTCATGGCTTTAGGCCAATTAATGTCAAAATGAGGGATTAAGTTATATGGCTTCTGGCCATGCAGTTTCATAGTAGAAAATTAAGGTTATATAACTTCTGACCATTTAATAAGATATAAAATAAAAATTTATAGCTTTTTGACAATTTTATCTTCAGGATAAAAGTCATATATGACTTCTAGCCATAAGATAGAATAAAAAAATGTATATGGCTTCTGGCCATATATCATAGAATCAAATGAATATAGCTTCTAGCCATATTAAAAAGAAATGTGACGTTTGATCATTTATCAACAAGATAAAAGTTATATATGGCTTTCGGCCATAAGATAGAAAATAAAAATGCATATGGCTTCCGGCCATATAGCATGAAATCAAAGAATATGACTTATGGCCATAAAATCTCAAAATTAGATGATTAAAGAAATATGGCTTTTGGCCATATTATATCAAAATCAGAAATAAAAAATAGGACTTTGGCCTTTTATCTTTAGGATAAAAGTTGTATATGACTTCTAACCATAAGATAAAATATAAAAATGCATATGACTTCTGACCATATATAACAGAATCAAATGAATATGGCTTCTGCCCATATTAAAAAGAAATATGACTTCTGGTCATATAATTTCTCAATATGAAATCAGATATATACATGACTTCTAGTCATATCTATAATATGTATAAAAACTTAAAACAAGAAAGTAATAATTATCTCAAATCTTAGCCATGGAACCCGATAATTAAAACAATCGGTAAAAGATTCACTTTATTTCCATATGGTGGCTAAGATTATCCCAGGTAGATCGATATTAAACAAAGGTGCAGTAAAAGAAAGTAGATGAAATCATTAAGGTAACTATGGGGGAAGTATACCTTCGTCAAAGCAATCGTACTGATAACGTGTTATAAAAATAAGAGAATTTGACACAAGAAATAAGAGGATAAGAGAATGGGAGAGAAAATAAGAGAGAAATTCTTATTCACTTTCTATGTTCTATCCATCCATAATGTCATGTACATAGGCAATATTTATAGGCCTCTAATAATGACCTTCAAAAGTCACTTACAATGAATAGCATAATAAATACAGATGAATATACATTGAGACTCTTCGAATTATTCATGAATCTAACTGTACGGTAATAATGGTGAGGGAAGTGAAGAGTCAATGGACATCCACATAATTAATATATTTATAACATTTTCATTTTTTTGGGTACAAACCATTTTCACATCTGTTTCATAGCAACATTTTTTTTGGGAATGTGATACATGACTTGGAAATGTTAGAGCAGAAATAATAAGTCTTTTGTAAGTGCTGAAAAAATCCTGGAACCATGTCCTGGATGGGAGACTGGTGATGAACCCACCTAAACTTTTCAATATAAAAAAAAAGTATAGGTTTTTTCCTTTGTTTTAAAAAACAGAACTGAAGTAAGTACGGATGTAATTAAAGTTATTCTTTTTTATAACATTAATTAAAGTCATTCTATTGCTTGCAACAGTACTGTAAATAGCAAAAAAAACATAGAATCATACCTATAAATGATATTTGTATTTCCTCTGTTAGGCAATAATAAGTGAAAAGTCAACAATCACTTAAATAATCTCTACCGTTATTAATTAACACAATGTCTCACATCATATTACATTAAATTTAAGAAATTAATGATGTGATGTAAGTATAACCTTTTTTAGAAATAAAGTACCCTCCAGACTACGTCTTCAACAAAAGTATAAACTTACATAAACTTTTCATTTAATCATTAAGTTTAAAAAGTGCATTTACATTTAATTTTTTAAATTAACATCACGTTTTCATTTAATCATTTAAGTTTAAAAGGTGCAGTTTTAGTCGTTTAACTTTAACACTATTAATTTGTTTAATGGAAAATACTAATTCAATTACTAATCGGTAGTTAAATTATGTTAAAATATATTTAAATATTTATTATTTAGTATATTTATTTTTACATTTTAAAATTTAACCATATTTTATCAGTATTTAATGGTAAGATTACTATTTAAATTTATCGAGTCATCATTTTTCATTAATTAAAATTAACAGCGTTAAGAAAAAATGAGTAAAAACACATTTTTTAAATTTAAAGAATCAAACTGCAACTTTATATAAACTAAAAGAACTAAGTGTATACTTTAATCCAAATATAAATACTAATTACTAAATATGACTTAACCAACCTAAAAAAATTATAAATTTTCAATTTAGATTATAATACATGCATATACTATAAACTCTATATATGAAAAAAAAGCAATTTATAATTGTGATCATATCAAGTGTTTCACATTCTCTGCACCATTTGCCAAAAGAGACAAAAAGCTCTGTGCACGAAGAAGGGAATCAAAATCCTAATTAAAAGACACAAATTAAAAGGATCATACTTAACTCTCATTCATGTTATAAAAGCTAAGGTTTTAGCGTCGGATAATGTTTCAAATGGAATTACGGACGATATATGTATTTCAACAAAAAAGGAAAAAAAAAAAGGAAACTTTTGAATGCCAAACTGTCATGGATTAAGAATCATCTAAAAACTACTATATATTAGTTATTAATATAAGAGCCAGTGAATTTTTTGAGGAGATTAAAAAGATAAATAAATTACTTAATTATAACATATATTCTGAAATGAGTATATCAGTATATTATATATCAAATTATAAGTTATATAAATTAGTTTGAAGAAAATAATAAATTATTACTTAATTAGTTTCTTTAGACTCTGTAAAACGAGCCAAGTGATTCTTACAAGTCAAAGGGTTTGTGGGTAAGGATATCTACTTGGACTATTATCTATGAGACTTATCATATCAATTAAAATATTTGTCGGCGTTGTACCAAAAACATTTTGGATCAAGCGTTCTTAAATATTTCGATACCATTTTCTGTATTAAATCCTATGCCAGTTCGGAATAAATTACAATATGCTTTGTCGTTTTCTAAAGTAATAATCTCTGAGAATTACAACAACTAATTTGTGTTTTTTTAAGTTAAAATGATTATTTTAATGTGTAAAATCGCTTTTGACATTCCTTGCTTCCCACGATGAGTCTTGTTTATATAACAACTTGTATTTATTATTCATAAACAACAAAGCAATCAATAAACAATGGATGAACGAATAGAATATTATAGGAATGTAAGGCCGTCATGGTTTTTCTTCCAATATTATTATAACACAGGGTATTTACAATGTTTAATCCTTATCATTTGCATCGTTTTAGTTTTTGGTTCTTATAATTTTAAACTATACGTCTTGATCTTTTAAATTTTTTTATCTAAAAGGTTAGTTCAAGTAGTGTAATAAGAACCTAGATTATTTTGTCTCTTAAAAAATTAAGATCTATAATTTGAAATCATATAGATCAAAATCAAAATAAAGATAAATTACAGGGATTTAATATTGTATTAATCCCTTTAATATGATAGTCATCAAATCCATATCATTAAAACCAATATTAGACTATATCATAACTTATAAATTCTTAAATGTATCAGCTAGCTCAGGTCTATTGTGTTAATTTTAATTCTAAATATAATACCTTAACCCTTTTATCTCTCACTCATATTTACCACTTTTAAAAATAAATTTATTTAATTTATAAATCAACATATAATCTAATTTATGCAAGACTATTTTAAGGAAATCGGGTAGCATTTACTAAAATTAAAGTAACTCATTTTGATTTCTTAATCTATCAAAATAAGTAAAGTGGCTCGGTTCATAGGTATATTAATGTATTGATATTAATATTAATGACTTATAACTAACTCTATGATTTAGAAATTGCAAATAGTGCAGCAGATTTTTCATATTAAATTATAGGGACTGCCTAGATAACAAAGTAAACGTGAATCTCAACCTTGTTCAGACCGCTTGCGTCCAACCTGTTCACAAGCATTGATCTCTCTGGGAACAACTTTTTTCCCCCTTGATCACTTCGTCAAACCGTGTAAAAACCAGAAAGTTGAACAAAAAGGTTAATGATAAACCAATTTGATTGGTTTCATTTTCAAATCCCCATCATCCATGTCAAACTGTATTATCCAGTCTCATCATCATGCACTGTTTTCACTTCATGGTTCTGTTCCTTCTGTCACAAAACATGGTGCTTTCACAGTTATATCCTGATGAAAGAGCTGCTCTGTTGCTTCTGAGAGATTCCTTAACTTCTCCTTCTAATGATTTACATGGGAATTGGACAGGACCACCTTGTATAGACAACCTAAGTAGATGGAAAGGGATCACTTGTTTCAATTGGCATGTTGTTCAGATTGTTCTTGAAGGTTTTGAGCTTCTTGGATATTTGCCTCCTGCATTCCCTCAGAACATAACATTCCTGACTCAGCTTAACCTCAGAAACAATTCAATTTCTGGGACTCTGCCAAATCTTACCAACTTGGTCTTCTTGGAACATGTTTTGCTTTCGTATAATCGCTTTTACGGATCGATTCCGGTCGAGTACATTGGATTGCCTAGTTTGAAAGAATTGGAGCTGCAAGAGAATTACATAGACGGTCAAATCCCAGCTTTTGATCAAGCTTCATTAAGTAGTTTCAATGTTTCTTACAATCATCTGGCTGGACCAATTCCTCAAACTTCTGTGCTGCAGAAATTTCCTAAGAGCTCTTTTGATAATAATTCTGATCTCTGTGGGAAGCCATTGTATATTTTGTGTCCTGCCCCTTCTCCAGAACCTCCTGCTGCACCAGCTCCAAGCCCAGGAGCACCGACAGAAAATAAGAGACTTCCAATGTGGACCATTGCTTTGCTCATTGCAGCACCTGCACTGGTCTTTGTTCTGGTTACGATTGTCTTCTTCTTGTTCCGTAACAGAAGGGTTCAAGCAAAAGAAACAACCGGAAATGAATCTCTTGCAGGTAAGATATCTCTAATACATGCTATTTATTTATATTAACTTTCAGTGTATGTTTGGGAATTTATAAGTAAAGACAAGGGAGGGGATCAATAAAATGAAAGGGGCTGGAAGGAAACAAAAGTGGTGGCTAAAATATAATTTCGTTTTATAACATCGGGAAAGCTTTCATCTGCAAAATTGCCCTGTTCGAGAGAACCAAAAAACATGTAAGAAACCACATTGCAGGATTATAATGAAACCTCCACTTCCCATCTATACTTCACTCAGGCATACAATAGTAACAAAAAGATTAAGGGCATGTTTGGTTTTGCATATTTTAAGTGATTTTTTTCACTCTACGGGATAAGAAATAAATATGTGAAGGGAGTTTTATTTTATAAAACGAAAAAAGAAGCTTTTTCTGGGATTTTCCTGAACACCTACTACGACTGGTTTAAGAGAATTTTCATAATGTTAGACAGAGAGAAGGTTTATAAATGACTTGTAGCTTGTCCTTCACATTTTCAAACAGGGTATGGTTTTGGAGCATGGGCAAAGAATATGATGTCCTATTCATTGAGCAATGAAGATCCTGGAAGATCAGGCACATTGGAAATTTACAGCAAGGAATACCCAATTTTTGACGTGGATGATTTATTAAGGGCATCATCTGAAATGCTAGGCAAGGGAAGTTTAGGCACCACATATAAAGCAACACTTGAAACTGGTGCCGTTGTTGCTGTGAAGATACTTGATCACATGAACGGATTTGGCAAGAAGGAATTATTCCTCCGGCATATGAAATTGCAAGCAAGTTTGAAGCATGAAAATCTGGTTGAAATAATCTCTTTCTATTACTCTGAGGAGCAAAAGCTGGTGGTTTATGAGTTTACCCCTAGTTGCTCTTTGTTTGATCTACTTCATGGTTAGTTTAGTTCCCTACTTTCATTCTCTTGTATGAAAACTGATGGGAACCTAAGTGGAATGGAGAACTTACTCCCTAAAAATCAGCTGTTGAAGTGGGAGAGTTAACCTACTTAAATACCCTTTGGAGTATGACATTGTATTCAATGTAATGCTTGACATCCCATACTACCAATTTTTCATCAATTTGGTAACTGGTTGTTGTCAATTATGATGTAACTGCCTGGAGAATGAATGAAATGCCATGGAATGCAGTCGTTGGGATGTTGGCTTTCTATGATGGGTCAATTGATGAAGACTTGGTAGTATTGGATATCAAGTCCAATATTGAGTGGAATTAAATGCTGAAAGGGAGGATATGTGTAGGTTAGTTTTTTTCATTTCAATAATTAACTTATGGGATAGGGTTCCCATCCCATTCAGGGAGCCATAAAAAAACAAAACATGATTCAACACTAATATTCCTAACATGCTACTGCTAGACAGTAGAGGAGTACTTGAAAGAAATCCTCTTGATTGGTCCACAAGGCTGGCTACAATCAGAGACATAGCAAGAGGTCTAGCTTTCCTTCATCAATCTTTGCCTTCCCATAAGGTCCCACATGGTAATCTAAGAACAAGCAATGTCCTTATTCATCAAGACGCTCAAGGCTACCATTCAAAGCTCACAGACTTTGGCTTCTTACCTTTGCTTTCTGCTAAAAGATCTGCAGAAACGCTAGCCATCAGCAGGTCACCTGAATTTGTGCAAGGAAAGAAGCTGACACATAAAGCCGATGTCTATTGCTTTGGAATAATCATCCTTGAGGTAATAACTGGGAAAGTTCCAGGCGAAAGCCTTGGTGAGATTGAAGAGACAACCAGTGATATTTCTGAATGGGTGAGAACTGTGGTGAACAATGATTGGTCCACAGACATACTTGA
>JANTPZ010006983.1:0-36877 GCA_025593235.1 Vachellia pachyceras | reverse complement strand
AATGGGAGAGATGGGGTTAGTTGCAGAGATATAGAGAATAAAGGAAAACGATATATATAAGCTTGCTTTGATCTCAAGTTAAGTTGTGCGCTTTGTGTGTGTGTGTGTATTTGTATGAAAACTTGCAGAGGAATAAATGTGGGTTTTTGTCCTTTTTTAAGCTCTGACTAAAGGCAGCTTTAATGAATTTTCCCAAAAAACAAGGCTTGCATCAAATTTTTAACTTGGAAAGAAACAAATAATATATGTGGGAGGGAGTTGAGTGGGATTGGGGCAACCTAATGTATAAAACACAAGGCACAGAGTAAGAATTTAGGTCCCAAGTCACCCTGGAGTGTAGATAAAGCTAAACGCTATAAATACATAATAATGAGAAAATGGAAGAGAAAAATATTTAGGCCATATATTTATATATGTGTGTGTGTTGAGCCAACCAGAAATTCCATTCCTTCACGTAGACTTTTCATGCATAGCAAGAAATCCCCCCCCCCTCTCGAGTTTATTTTGACAGTCCTAACCTTGATGTCAATACTTGGTGAAGGAAAGAGACAATATTTAATTAAGAACTAGAATCTCATTTTTCTCTTTTAATTAATCTTCTCGTTGAGATCGATCGTACTCCTCACAGATCTCTCCCCCCCATGCCACATGTGTGTGTGTGTGTATACTTGATCTACATAACTACCAAAAAAGATTTCGTAATGTCATCAGCTTCACCAACATTGGAAGAAATCTGTCCCTACCCATTCATATTCTTGGTTGCCCATATTGTTGTTGTTTATTGGTGGATATACCTTTTTCTCGTAAAAATAACCATACACAGACACACACACTTCGCGCTAAAATTATATGGAGAATCCATCCTAATAAGTTTTAAAACAGTTACACACACATTTGATACATATCAATGACTTTAATATTCAGTGGCGGAGTCAGGAACTTGTAGCAGTAGGGGCAATTTATTTATTTTCAAGTAAATGATAACATACTTACTAGTATAGATAATTTAAGTGATTCAAATTTCAATAATAAATGGGTGCATAATAAAAATATAATAATAATAATTTACATACAAAAAAAATTGAGTTGGAGCATTTGCCCTTCCTCAACAATGAGTGGCTCTACCACTGTTAATAGTTGCATATATGCCTTGTGGTTTCATTGAAGTGAATATTGAGTGTATATCATCACTAATAGTGCATCGCATCACACCAATGATACAATTCATCGAATAACATTATGAGGACCAACTTATGTCGGTTCATATATGAATGTGGAAGATGCTTTTAGAAAAATTATTTTTAATTAGATTGATAATAATCAAATATGATTCAATCATATAATCATGTAATTAAAAAAGAGATATTACAAAAAAAAACTATACATCAGTACATCAGTAACCTTTTCAAGTATGGAGTGGTATTAAGAGGTATAGAAATGTGTAACATTTTAGTGGGGATTATCAAGACATAGGTGCTTTTATTGACACGCAGAAGAAATAGATGGTGTCTCACTCCACGTAACATAAACTCATTAGTGAATTAGGATGGCAAAATCATATTGCTATAAGGAGAACGTTTTTCATCATTTCTTCTTGGCTGGAGATGGGACCCATATATAGAAGAGAATTGTGCACTTTAATTTCCAAAGTCTATGATTAGCTTGTTTGTCAGGGTGTTTACAAAAGCCAAACATACGTTCAACGATATTTTTCTGTAAAATGAGATAATCTTCTTAATATATTTACCTCGATTTACATAAAAATATTTATCTATCTTGTTTTGAAACCGGCACGATATTGTTCTTCCTAACCAGAATGGAGAGACGTAACCAAATCCATGTGTACGTAAAGGCACTGACTTAATCATTTAATTACGTACGGGCTATCAATATTATAGTTAGCCCTATATATATGCCTTGCATCATCGTATTATAATGGAAAATTTATTATTTAGTTCAACATAGTAAACATATTTATTAAATGGTCCCAAATTTTAAAATATTTAACAAATAGTTCCATTGACAACTGTTGTCAATGAGACCATTTGTTAAATATTTTAAAATTTAGGACCATTTGATAAATAAATCTCTTATTTAGGATTGAACAGTAAATTTCTCTATTATAATCAACTGGAAAAGAGAAAAAGCTACGAAGGACAGTTGGAATACTCTTTTTGGCCTTTTTGGTTGTTTCCAAATTCCTTTCCTTTTTTTGTCTAAAATTGCAATTACAATTCGTGTATGATATGTTGTTGATCATTTGGATTTTTTTCTTACTGAAGACGTTAAACATAGCGATTGGTAGAACCGAATGTGCAAAAAAAATTAAACTACCAAACAGAGTGAATTAAATATATAATTTATTATTTCTAAAATTGTAAAGATATCTATTGAACTATTTAATTACAGTTTTTTTTCGATTCAAATGTTTTTTAATTCAAAATTTACAGAGAGCTGGTACCTTACAAATAAACAAACCACATGTTGACTTGGGCGGGAAGAAGTTGTTTGGAGAATTTGTCTACGCAGGACAAAATAGAGAGAATAAATAATCTTTTATTTTAATGTTAAAGACAGAATCAACTATCAACTAATTTACTAATAAGATGGGAAAAAAGTGGGGAAAATTAGAGAGCTGTGAGGTCATTTGGGATAATCCTTCACGTCTGGAGCAAGAAATAGAGCTACATGATTTTCGTTATTCACTTTTTGTTGTTGTTTGGCTTCCTCGCTCACATCTTGATTATTATTATTATATATATACACCCCTTCCATTTTTTCATCTGTTGTCCGAAGTTTTAGTAAATTACTATAACAAGATTCTTTAAATTTTAGTGATTAAATAGAATGATACAGAATTCTAAAAATAATAATTAATAAAGTTAAAAGTGCATATAAGCTTGCATCAAAAGAGAGTTCAGAACGTCATATACTTTTCAGAAATGTTAAAATAACATCAACATTCAAAATGAGAATAAAAATACCAAAACCATTAAATATAAGTTAATATAGTTATTTTTTGTTGTGAGACCGATATTATTTTTACATATGAATATGTAATAGTGTTAATTTATATTTCACAATTATAAAACTTTTAGTCTCATCTTAAACAAGAATCCCCAGAGCAGGAGCAATTAACAAACAAGTCAACTACCGGAACGCAAAACTCGGTTTCAACAAATGAAACAAAAGAAGAGATGAAAACCTCCCTAATTAAAGCAAATTAATCAACCCTCTTTCGAATGCCATAAAACATACCACAACCACATCGGAACGTTTCTATATAGTCGCATAAGCTACCAAATTGCTGCCCCATTTTAAATAACTTGATGGTAACAAATAACAAACCTCCAACTGAACACAATCCTCACTCAAACCAATCGAACCCCACATTTCGATTTTCCCGTATAGTTTTTATATATATACATTCAATTTCTTTCTTACATTAATACACCAGATTAAGAACACAAATCTCAAGAACAAGAAGAGGGTTACATTGAGAAGGAACATAGTACTATAATACACTTGATCATCAACCATGGAGGTGAATGCAAGCACTCAAGAATCTCAGCAACCTCTTCTGGAAAACGCACCAATATTAAAACAGCCCAAAACGCCTACTCAGTGGGTGATAAGAAAGGCGTTCAAGAACACAGCAAATCTGTCGAATCTCCTTCCAACAGGAAGCGTCCTGGCTTTTCAGATTCTGTCGCCGACGGTGACCCGGCAAGGGCAGTGCAAGACACACACAAGTCAAAGCATGACGACGTGCCTCTTAGCCATTTGTAGCGTATCGTGCTTCCTCCTGAGCTTCACCGATAGTTTCAGGGACGAAAGAGGGAAAGTTCGACATGGGTTTGCTTCGTTGAATGGGCTTTGGGTCATTGATGGCTCTGTGAAGCTTTCTGCTGAAGAAGCGGCTAAGTTCAGGCTCAAATTGATTGATTTCTTCCATGCGTGTGCGTCGTTTCTTGTGTTCTTCGCTGTTGCCATGCTCGATAAGAATGTGGTCACCTGCTTTAATCCTAACCCTTCTGAAGAGGAAAGATACCTTCTTGGAATTTTGCCTCTTGCCATTGGCTTCTTTTGCAGCTTTCTGTTCATTGTTTTCCCCACAAAACGCCATGGCATAGGCTTCCCTCTCTCTCGTAATTAATTAATTGCTTGCTTAATTATTCTCTCTCAGATTTATTCTGCTTCTAATTATTAATTCGTTGTTGTTGCCATTGTAAACGTAAACACTAATTATAAAACTCCCATTTGATCAATGCTGTTGCACTTTCAGTTTTCATTGTTGATTATAAATCACTTGGCCCTTTAGGATCATTAGAGAACCGAAACAGATTGTGAGAGAAGTAGAGAGCAGGCAGGTGTCTGTCTTTTTACGGTACTTTGCAATCGGACTTCGAGTTCATTTTATGTTTCTCAACAAGTGATCAGGCTTGTGGGCCTAGCCATTTCCTTTTACGCAAGGCAATAAAAAGTTGATAAATGTTTGAATCCGAATATTAGGATGATGCATGTGTCTAATAAATTAATATGTTTCGGTTATACCAATTAAAACAAGATTTATGTCAAAAGGATTAGTTTTTTTTTTTGCAATATATATAGGTTTTTCCTAGAGGCAATCATCTATGAAGCATTATTTGGCCAAAAAAAAATCATCTATGAAGAATTAACTATTCAATTACAATTTACGCTCAATCTTCACGGGTAAACAAAGTGTGGGTTCATGTTTGTTTAGACTTTGACCCTTTCTAATTTCAATCGAGACCCACACGAAAGGAATTTGATACATTAATACAATTTAATATATACTTAATTAGTTATTGTAGGGTCCGTTAACTCTCTTTCAAGGGGGCAACCAAACATCAAGATTCAATGCATATGCTCAGCAAAAATAAAAGGAAGAAAGAAAAGCCAAAGGAAAAGAGAGAAATGAGTCATTGAAGATGGGGATGCATTAATGTAATGGCGATAAGAAATACAAGATGGAAAAACCATAAAAGAGAAGATTATGCCTAACAGGGGATTTGATCAGTGAACCATCTGATGATTTTAACAGGAAGCTTTATAAGCTTCATAGCCAAGTTCGCCAATGCACTACAACAGAAGCAGCACGGACATATGCAACTCAATATGCTCCTGCGTTGATCACCAGAAACAAAAAATATATATAGTATCAGCAAATGAGTCACAGAGAATAAAAGGGAAGGAAAAAAAGGCTGCAGGAAAAGCAGAGAGTGCTGTGTGATGAAATCACAAGTGGATACAGGTTGTAGTGGAGATCCTGTAAGATTCGATTTAAGACTGGACTGGTTCTTGAAAACTAAATAAATAGATTAAACGTAGATTTATGGTGTTATACGTTGATGATTATGATCAGAAGGGGAAAAAATGAAGACGAAGCTGAATGGATTAGAAAGAAAAGGAGCGATTAGAGAATAGATACCCAAGAATCCAGATAACGGCGCCGAGAGCGGCTAAGAGGAGGGCGATAATAGCAAAAGGCAATCCTATTAGGAACCCTAATGGCCTGCATTCTCCCATTTCTGACTTTCTGTCTGGTTGGAATCTGAATCTGGGATTGTGTTTATGGGAGGAGAGGGGGATCAATTCCTCGTGGACGGCAACTCCTATCAATTTAAAAAGACGTGTCAATTTCACCCAAAATTTAAAAAACGTGTCAACGCCGCCATTAGCGAAACCTTCTCCGTTCACATTCTCCGACCAAAAAAAAAAACAAATCTCAATCAAAATCCCTAATAAAATGTTTCATCATTACTCTGAGCTCCAAGTTTCCTTACGAATGTCCAATGCATATATATATATATATAAGGGAAATTTTTTAGGTTTATTCTGTCCATTTACCTTTTTTATTATATTTCTCATTCACTTCTATTTCGACTATTTCTCCACTACTAAATATGAGCCTATTTATTACATATTTATGTTGCTTATAATGTCAATTCTCCATCCTAGGTGGCATAATCATAATAATCGAAGGCCATGGTCATTTATGATTATTTCTGACCATTATGTTTTTAGATGGAACATTTCAATATAAATATCTTTTTTTTCCAACAAAGGAAACATAAAATTAAACACAACTGAACTTACAAGGTCTCAGAGAATAACAAACCAAATATCCAAACCTAAAGATAAAAATTAGGCCTAAGCAAATAAACAAAATAGAAACAAGCATTGAAATATTCAATATTACAATTAGGAAGGTCTTTAACATCAATCCTCCTCATTGCCTTGGACAGAGACAGTGCTTGAGATACCTGATTAATCGGTAAGAACCGTCCAAAGAAGTTTTGACGAATCATCCGGTTGTTAAATATGCTTCAAACAGAATCCATATGTAGAAATGGTTCCTGATCAAACATTTTTTTCTAACTAACTTCTAACATTTTTTTCTAAAAGAAACTGGTAATTGTATGACATTTTTTTAACAATAAATGTTTCGGTGAAAAGGATTATAGAGGCTCGTTAGAGTTAAAGTACGCTTTTAGACTCAAACAGTATTGACAGATATACTTATGATGTATAAGTGCTACAAAAGCGCGTTGGATTTAGTGATGAGCAGTTTCTTGGCTTTGGGCCTTGAAAATGTCCAACAACACAACTTCCTATGTTTCTCGTTATCGTCTTGCCTGAGAATATGGGCCGTTGCACTTGAACATCATCCGTTGCTTCTCTCTCCTCTATACTCCATACAGTACTTTTTAAGTCGACAAATCAATATAGAGTCGTTGACAAGTGCCTCCTTTAGCATACCACAACGTTTTAAATAAAATGTCTTATAGTAAAAATACATGTGCTTGATGTAACGTGTGGAAAGATGTATTTAATTAAGCATATATGTAGTTTAAAAATTGGTTAAATGTCATTTTGGTTTAAAAGTTTTCATGACGTATCAATGGGCACTCGAAAATTTTTTTTGAAAGCAATATCGTCGCGAAAGTATAATAATGTAACAATTTTGTCCTCACCATTAGATAACAGTTAATTTTTAATTGTTAATTTGATTGTGTCAATTAACTTTTAAACCTAACTGTCAATTAACAGTGGGATGACATTAAACCTATTTAAAATTTTTAGGGATATTGCACCCAAATTTTTTTTTAATGCCCATTGATACTTATTGTAAGTTTTTGGGGTAAAAATTACCCTTGAGCTTAAAAAAAACTAGCTTCAAGTACAGGGAACACAATCATTAAGGCTTTATAGCTTAATAACATTCAGCGTTTTTCTTCAAATCTTTCTGAAATATGAAATCATGAGTTTGAATCCTCTATAAGTATAAAAATAAAGGTGTGCGAGTCATAACAGGAGAAAATGGAGCAGTGCAGTGTACAATGTCCACTCCCTTTATTTTCCCTTACACTCCCCCTTGGCGTGTTTTGTTGCTCTTTTCTATAAGGAGAAAAAGGGACACGAAATGAAGAGAGAAAGAAGGAGCCAGAACTTACAGAACATTGTTTCTCAGCAACGTGACCTACATACTGATTCCTTGTTTAATGCCTTTTTTTTACAGTAAATTGCAACCAAACAAATGTTGACGGAAATGGACTGCTTGTGAGATAATCATCTTCTCTATTTTCTTGCTTGCTTCCTTTTCACTACATCAATCGACTGTGACTGAGCTTGTTATTAAACTCTTTCTTTTATGTATGGAGAGGCAGAGTGAAAAGTATCAAATAAGCATGACTCTCTCTTTCCATAAAGTTTTGAAATATTCCAGAAGGTTCTAAAATGTTGTAGAAGCCTCTAAAAGGTTTTAGAATGTTATAGAAGCCTCTGGAAGATTCTGAAATATTGTGAAAGGTTTTTGAAGGATGAGGAAACTTATAGAGCATTCTAGTAGCTTAGAGTCCATTCTAGAGTAGCGTAGAAAGATCTAGAACATGTAGGGTATTTCTAAGTTTACATAGAATTTTTTAAATACAAAATGTAAGCCGTATGATCAAAATGATCTCCATCGTTCATTAAGGAGGTGAAAAAGTATAAATATGTGGTGTGTGGATGAATTGAGAGAGTTGAAAGAATAAGGAAAAACGTGTGTAATTGAGGAACTTGAGTGTCTGTAAAAGAAATATAAAAGTTAGTGTATTTCATTTCTTTGGTTTCAAATAAAAGTTTCCTTTCATTAATTTCTTCATTCTTTATTCAATCTTTTTACCGAATACTTCAAATGTCTACGACTTAAATCCCAACAAAAAGGACGAGGTTAAATAGCAAGATTTTCAATATAAATTTGTTTGATGCAAGTGATTGGGGGCCAATCCCCGCAACACCATCCCACTCTGTCTCTTTGTACCCCCACAAATTAACAAGTACCGCCTCCATTGTGTGCGTGTGCGTGTGCGTTTGTTAATTATATAATATATATATATATATATTCACCGTTTGACATGGAAACAGGTACAAACAAGTATGTTACTGTATACGGATTGGAACAAAATAATTATCAACACAAAAACCTCCTTAGAAGACTTCCACGAAACACAGAAAAACCTCCTTAGAATACTTCCACGCAAGACGCAACACAGACAAAAAGTTCTGCTCCACATATACCCACAAATGCTTTTGGGCCAGTTCTTAAAATATTCCATCTCTTGTTCCTCTCAACATCCCTTTCTTTCTATTGATAACTTACACACACACACACACACAATCGCTTCGCTTTATTTTACCCTCTATCATGCATTCGTCAAATAAAATTTTCACTGTCTGCTTCATAAATCTTTTGAGACGGTTTGGATTTATACAAAAGATTACAGTTGTTGGGGGCGCCCGGTAGCATGACAACTCAAATAACATGGAGTCCTTTGAAAAATGATAAGATAAAAGCGAAAATAGCACTTGATAATACAGTCATTGAAAAAAAGATAACAATCCATCTAAAGATTTAATCGTTATTAGCGGTGCATCATAGATCGATGTTCAAATTTCAACCTTGATATCCACATGCATTTACCAGGGAAAGAATATAATAAGTAACATTACGTTGGCTTGACAGAAGCAGATTAAAGTGAAGGCTCTGAGGAGAGGATGTGAAAGGGGGTTTGATGGATTATTATGGCCTACACGTATATACATATACAGATACACTAACACACACATACAAAGAAAGCACTATCTAGCTTGTGTTACATGCATGTCACAGTGATAAAGAGGCCATATGGATTATTGAATTATTGAGGACGGTGGGTCTGTGTCAGTACTAAGTGGTTTTGGATTATTTTGATGCGTCAGAAAATATATGGGGACCTTCATCTTGGCATTGAGAGTGACCCTTTGATAGCTAGAGAGATTAAGTAAGATTCTTTTCTTCACAACAACATGCCCAGTAATTATTGAAAATTCTCGATCGCTTCTTTATATCTCTATACCTATATATAAATGTTCACTCTGCATTTTATTTTAATTTTTTGCCCGAAGTTCTCTCTGCAGTTTATATACTCCAGTAAAGACACATTTAAAGTCCTTTTTTGTTTAGTACTGTCTATGACCAAGTATGTCTATATATTAATGAGCTAATCATTATGTTTTGCATCTAACTCCCGAACTCATTGAATAAGTGCCAGTTTAATAAATAAATAAATAAATAGTGATATAGATCATTAATTCATTCCATTTAGATATTTATTATGAAAAAGGATAAATAAATAAATATGAAAAATTTATGAGATATGAGATTCACAATAGAAGATACTTGAAACATTTTTATTGGGTAGAGTATAAATGATATGTCACTCCGGGGAGTATGTAAATATTTCAATGACGAGTTCCTCCAGAATAATAAACCAATTAAAACTCGTAAGCATTATTTCATATAGCTATTTTTTTGGGAAGAAATTACTTCATATAATTCAGACTGCTGTCAATGTTATCACAACTCGTCATAATGTATATAAGGCATTGAATTTCAGCTTATCTATCAAATTATTCTTCCTTTGAAAACTTTGATCACCATCAGCTAAATCTCAGGCTTGTCCATGTTTGACTTTTTATTGAAACCTTTTCATACCTCCATTCCATTTAATCAAATCTTTAAGATTATGTAAACTGAAGTTTTTTGTCACTCTCATTTTTTTATTTTTAACTTGAATAACATACACTTTAGGTCTCTACTTTTATTTCAGGGTTTTACCAAAAAGAAACTTAATTTTTTGCCATATTACCAAAAAAAACATAAAGGCATATTTTGCTTCAAATATTTGATGATTCTTCTGGCAATATATACATGCATGCACACAATATTTCTGACCTTAAGATATAAGATATAATTTATAACATAATTTGCAATACAAAAGTTTGTGCGTGTGTGTGTGTGTGTGAGAGAGAGAGAGAGAGAGAGAGAGAGAGGTCTTTCATCTTTCTCTTTGACCAGCGTCTCTGCATTTGAACGTTGCAGGAATTCTCGCAAATAACGTTTGCTTACAATATTGTACCATTTTGAATTGACGGCAGGTAAAAGCAACTATCTAATGCAAACATATATCGTTGAGTGTTTGCATTAGTTTATTTTAAGGGAATGTCAAGTAATTCCGAAAGTTTTTCAAAAGTGCATTAGTTACATGAAAATGGTTGAGAGGGCATTTTGGACTCATAAGTTTAAAAATGGGGCATTTTAGATTCTACTGTTAAAAAATCCGTTAAAGATGATGAACTTTTTCATTGAGAAGCTTATTATTAGAAAAATGCCATTTAGTGATGGTAAAATCCATCGCTAAATGAATATTTTTCATCACAAAATTTTCATTTAACGACAAATAATATTAGTGATCCTCGTTTTAGCGATGAAAAATCCGTCGTTAAATAACTATTTTCCGTCACTAAATTGCAATTTTCTAATAGTGGCTAATGATCAATGTAGGGTTTTTAACGGCAAGGTTCACAACGCCTCATCTTATAACTTCTGGATCCAAAATGTGTCCTCAGTGACCTCCATGTAGCCAAGGTATTTTTAAAAAACTTTTAGATTATTTTTTCCCTTTAACCCTATATAAATTTTGTTTTGACTAGAGCCGGTAATACGGGTTGGGTCCGCCAGCCCGCTAGATTTGGTGGGCTCGGGCTGGCAAATGCCAGCCCGCCCCGCCTGGCCCGCAGGTTGGCGGGCCAGCCCTCCAACCCGCCTATATTTTATTTTTTTAAAATTTTTTAATTATTACATCTTATATATTTTTACTTTTTCCATCTTAATAATTTTTATAAGGGTAAAAAGTAATATTAAATTTTATTTTTATGATAAATAATACCTAATATATTAAAAAATAGTATTAAATATCTTATTTTTTCATATCAACTTTCCTATAATACTGTATTTAAAATTATAACAAAACATTAATATTGATATTTTTTGAAAACTTGTAAAAAAATTATTATTAAAAATTTATTGATGGAAAAAGAATTATATGACTATATAATTTTATGATAGAAATTTAAAAAAAAAGAAAAACTATAAAATTTTAATTTTTTAAAAAAATAAATTTCTCCCGCCAACCCGCCAGAAACGGTGCGGGCTGCAAAAATGCAGCCCACCACCAGAGACATAGTTGGCGGGCTGGCCCGCGCCAACCCGCCAACCCGTGCGGGCCAGCCCGCAACCCGCGGGCTGGCCTGCTTTACCGCCTCTAGTTTTGACTCTATGAAAGTGTTTTTAAGCGATTCTTGTGATTTTCCAAACAAGCACTTACTTGCCATGTAAGTGTGAACAATTTCTGTATAAGCTATATATTTAAAAATAATACAAAGAGATAGCACACTAGGAAGGAGGGGGAGCTTAGGTCTATGTTTGGTTGGAGGGAAGGGATAAAAGGGAATGGAAAATAAACCCCTCCCCTTGTTTAGTTTAAAATTTAGGAGGGGAAGGGAGGTGAAATTTGCTTCTCCAATCACTCCCCTCCCCTTTAAATTAGGGTTTTTGGAAAGTGCTAAAAATCTTGGTTATTTTACCCTTGCAGACTTTATCATTTTCCATAAATACCCTCAATCAAAAATAAAAAGAGGCTTGGCTTTGGTTTGATTGTGGCCACAGTATCCTCATCTCCTCTCTAAAAAAGGACGTGAAGTTTGGCCATTCAGAGTTTTTCAAAGTTTATGAAGTTGCTCGCATAGAGAAAAGATAAATCCTATATTAAAACAGCCATGGAGGTGAATGCAAGCACTCAAGAATCTCAGCAACCTCTTCTGGAAAACGCACCGACATTAAAACAGCCCAAAATGCCCACTCAGAGGGTGATAAGAAAGGCGTTCAAGAACACAGCAAATCTGTCGAATCTCCTTCCCACAGGAAGCGTCCTGGCTTTTCAGGTTCTGTCGCCGACGGTGACCCGGCAAGGGCAGTGCAAGACACACACAAGTCAAAGCATGACGACGTGCCTCTTAGCCATTTGCAGCGTATCGTGCTTCCTCCTGAGCTTCACCGATAGTTTCAGGGACGAAAGAGGGAAAGTTCGATATGGGTTTGCTTCGTTGAATGGGCTTTGGGTCATTGATGGCTCTGTGAAGCTTTCTGCTGAAGAAGCGGCTAAGTTCAGGCTAAAGTTTATTGATTTCTTCTATGCATGTGCGTCGTTTCTTGTGTTCTTTGTCATTGCCATGCTCGATAAGAATGTGGTCACCTGCTTTAATCCTAACCCTTCCGAAGAGGAAAGATACCTTCTCGGAATTTTGCCTCTTGCCATTAGCTTCTTTTGCAGCTCTCTGTTCTTTGTTTTCCCCACAAAACGCCATGGCATAGGCTTCCCTCTCTCTCGTAATTAATTAATTGCTTGCTTAATTATCTTTCTCATATTTATTCTGCCTCTAATTATTAATCCGTTGTGGTTGCCATTGTAAACGTAAACACTAATTATAAAAATTCCCACTTGATCGATGCTGTTGCACTTTCAGTTTTCATTGTTGGTTATAAATCATTTGACCCTTTAGGCTCATTAGAGAGACCGAAACAGATTGTGAGAGAACAGGCAGGTGTCTGTCTTTTTACGGTACTTTGCAATTGGGCTACGAGTTCATTTTATGTTTCTCAACAAGTGATAAGAGCGAAAGACAATCCTATTAGGAAACTAATAGCCTGCATTCTCCCATTTCTGACTTTCTCTCTGGTTGGAATCTGAATCTGTGATTGTGTTTATGGGAGGAGAGAGGTGGGATCAATTCCGCGTGGACGGCAACTCCTATCAATTTAAAAAGAGGAGTTAACGCCGCCATTTGCGAAAGCTTCTCTGTTCATGTTCTCTTACCAAACAGAACAAACCTCAATCAAAATCCCTAAAATGTTTCATCATTACTCTGAGCTACGAGTTTCCTTCTCACTTCTTCCATTGCCCTCTCCATCACGTTCGCCCGTCCCTGTCTTCCCGCGTTCGACTTACTTAGGTTTAATGGGGAAAACATGATATCAAGGTCCCCACAAGACATTGGGCACTCGGGACTAGCACCGTTAATGTGGGTTGGGCCTGCAGCCCATCATATTATGTGCGGTTTTACCAGCCAGCCCCTCCAAGTTTCCCTCTCACTTTCAATGCCTTCTCCATCACGTTCGCCCGTCCCTGTCTTTTTATTTTTTTTAAATTTTTTAATTATTATATTTTATATATTTTTATCCTTTTCATCTTAATATTTTTTATAAATATAAAAGTGGTATTGAATTCTATTTTTATGATAAATAATACCTAATATATTAAAAAATAATATGAAATATTTTATTTTTTCATATAAACTTCCTATAATGCTAAATTTAAAAGTATAATAAAACATTAATACTTATTTTTTGAAAACTTAAAAAAATTCATTATTAAAAATTTATTGGTAGAAATGAATCATATGACCATACAATTTTATCATAACAAACTGAAAATATATTTTTTGGTGGGTTGGCGGGCCAATTGGGTGCGGCTACATTTCTGTACCCCGCCAATTGGGGAGGTGTTAACGGGCTGAACCGCATTACCGGTTCTACTTGAAACATTTTTAAAATGAAAATTTTTAAAAAGTTTAAAATGATAATTTTAGAAGTTAAAAATTGATTAATTTATTTACATTATATATTAATCAATTAACGGTTGACTATTTAACAATTTAACAAGCTAGTAAAATTTCCCCTTTTAAAAAACTTTTGGGTATGAAATTGACCCCTGAAAATTTAGGAATGTAAAATGTAACTTTTTCTGGTTAATTTTGTTTTAGACTATTTCTCCACTAATAAATATGAGCCTATTTATTACATATTTATGTTGCATATAACGTCAATTCTTCATCCTAGGTGACATAATCATAATAATCGAAGGCCACGGCCATATATGAATATTTCTGACCATTACGTTTTCTGATGGAACATTTCAATATAAATATCTATTTTTCCATGGCTAACTAACTTCTAACATTTTTTTTTCAAAAAAAACTTTAGGAATTGGTAATTGTATGACACTTTTTTTACAATAAATGTTTCGTTGAAAAGGATCGTAGAGGCTCATCAAGATCAAAGTACACCTTCAGACTTAGAGAGTGTTTACAGATATACTTACGATGTATAAGTGCTACGGATGCAGGTTGGGGTTGGATTTAGTGATGAACAGTTTCTTAGCTTTTGGGCCTTGAAAATGTCCAAAAACACAACTTACTCTGTTTCTCGTTATCATCTTGCCTTAGAATCTGGGCCGTTGCGCTTCAACATCAATGTGTTGCTTCTTTCTCCTCTGTACTCCATACAGTGCTTTTTAAGTCGACCAATCAATATAGAGTCTTTGGCAGGTGCCTCCATTTAGTATACGATGACGTTTAAAATAAGATTACGTCTTGTAGCAAGATACATGTACTTAATGTAACGTGTGGAAAGATGCATTCAGTTAAGCATATATGTAGTTTAAAAAATGGTTAAATGTCATTTTTATTTGAAAGTTTTTGCAATGTATAAGTGGGCATTCAGAATTTTTTTGATACAATGTCACATTTAAAGTATAAAAATATAACAATTTCGTCCTCAACATTAGTTGACAGTTAATTTTAACTGTTAATTTGATTGTGTCAACAATCAAATCTAACGGTCAATTAACAGTGGAGTGACATTGAACATATTTAAAATTTTTAGGGTGAGATTGCATTAACAAAATTTTTGAATGTCGAATGATACTTCATGAAAACTTTCGGAGCAAAAATGGCCTTTAACCCTTGAAAAAATAGCTTCAAGTATAGGGAACACAATCATTAAGGCTTTATAGCTTAATAACATTAAGCTTCTTCTTTAACTCTTTCTGAGATATGAAATCGAGAGTTTGAATCCTCTATAAGTATAAATATAAAGTTGACTGAGTCATAACAAGAAAAAATGGAGGAGTGCAGTGTACAATGTCCACTCCCTTTATTTTCCCTTACAATTACCCCTTGGCGTGTTTTGTTGCCCTTTTCTAAAAGGAGAAGAAGGGACAAGAAATGAAGAGAGAAAAAAGGAGCCAAAATTAACAGAAGATTGTTTCTCAGAAACGTGCCCTACTGATTCCTGGTTTAATGCCTTTTTTTACAGTAAATTGCAACCAAACAAATATTGACGGAAAGGGACTACTTCGTGAGATCATCTTCTCTATTTTCTTGCTTCCTTCATTTCCATTACATCAATCGACTGTGGCTGAGCTTGTTATTAAACTCTTCCTTTCTTTTATGTATGGAGAGGCAGAGTGAAAAGGACGAGGTTAAGCAGCAAGACTTCCAATATATAAATTTGTTTGATGTAAGTGATTGGAGGCCAATCCCTGCAACACCATCCCTCTCCGTCTCTTTGCACCCCACAAATTAACAAGTACCGTCTCCATTGTGTGTGTGTGTATTATATAATATATATTCACCGTTTGACATGGAAACAGATACAAACAAGTGTGTGTTACTGTATACGGATTGTGACAAAAAAATTATCACCACAAAAACCCCCTTAGAATACTTCCACGCAACACAGACAAAAAGTTCTGCTCCACATATACCCACAGATGCTTTTGGGCCAGTTCTTAAAATATCGTTTCTATCTCTTGTTCCTCTCAACATCCCTTTCTTTCTATTGATAATTTCCTCCCAACTTATACACACACACACACAAATAATCGCTTCGCTTTATTTTACCCCCTATCATGCATTCGTCAGATAACATTTTCACTGCCTGCTTCATAAATCTTCTGAGATGGTTTGGATTTATACAAAAGAAGGCAGTTGTTGTGGGCGCCCGGTGGCCTGACATCTCAAATAATATGGAGTCATTGAAAGGAACGGTAACAATCCATCTAAAGATTTGGTCGTCATTCGCGGTGCTTCATAGATCGATGTTCAAATTTCAACCTTCATATCCACATGTATTTATCAGGGGAAGACTATAAGTAACATTACTATGGCTTGACAGAAGCAGATGAAAGTGAAGGCTCTGAGGAGAGGATGTGAAAGGGGGTTTGATGGATTATTATGGCCTAAACGTATATACATATACAGATACACTAACACACACATACAAAGAAAGCACTATCTAGCTTGTGTTACATGCATGTCACAGTGATATAGAGGCCATTTGGATTATTGAATTATTGAGGACGGTGGGTCTGTGTCAGTACTAAGTGGTTTTGGATTATTTTAATGCGTCAGAAAATGTATGGGGACCTCCATCTTGGCATTGAGAGTGACCCTTTGATAGCTAGAGAGATTAAGTAAGATTCTTTTCTTCACAACAACATGCCAATAATAATTATTGAAAATTCTCAATCGCTTCTTTATCTCTATGCATTTTATTTTATTTTTTTGCCCAAAGTTCTCTCTGCAATTTATATATACTCCAGTAAAGACACATTTAAAATTTAAAGTCCTTTTTGTAGTACAGTCTATGACAAAGTGTGTCTATATATTAATGAACTAATTATTATGTTTTGCATCTAACTCCCGAACTCATTGAATACGTGTCCGTTTAATAAATAAATAGTGATATAGATCATTAATTCATTCATTCCTTCCATTCATGAATGTGGTCCTATTATAGGTGTATGCATGTGTATGTGTGTCTTCATCCAAATGGCTGACCACATATCTATTTAAAGCCAATTAAAAATTTTAAAATTTTCAAAGCCATTTTATTATTGTGTTCCCCCCAATTAATAATTTTCTGAAGACATTGATGCAGAGATCGAACACAAACCAGAAAAGGAAAAAAAAATGGTTGGGTATCATTTTCTTCCCAAAAGTATATTCGCTAAAAGCTGTTTAATTTTCTCAAGAAAAGAAAAGCTATTTAATATTAAATAATAAAGGGGAAGAAAATGGAAGGAAGGGAAACGGACATTATAGGAGGAATGGAGAATATCTTTAATAGGAAAAACTCGGAACCGTGAATTATTTTCCTAATGCAGCAGAGGCATTTTATGGGATCCTGCATGAATAGGATATCAGATTTTTTGTTGCTGAAGATCTGAAACGCTTTGCAGTATTTTTATGATTTAAGAGGTAAATATATGAAAAAGATTATTTTAATTTACGGAAAATACTGTTAAACATACGTTTGGGGAGTCCAAATGTTCTTCCAAACACACAAAGAGTTAGCCGCGCATGTGCAACTTCAAATTTTGGCCCATCTACAAAGAATTAATGTAAAAGAGGCTAAATGAATTTCAATCAAATAGCCATTAATGTAGATTAAAAAATTAATTAGCTATGAAAAGTTCACACCCAAGTGTTTTTTTTTTGGAAGAAAAGAGTTAACGTGTGTAGAACAGATTATATCGGAATAATTGGATCATATAATGTCTCAATCACTCTCCCACATTCGCGCGCATACATATATAGTAATTTTAGTAACTCAAATAATTAATAGAGGCAAAGCGACCAAAAAAAAAAGATTTGCAGAAATAACTTTTCTTGCACACAAATATATGTGCGTGTGTGTTGTTCATGGAAGAATAAAAATAAATTTGGTGGCAAAATATGTAATTCTTGACATATAGGAGAGCTGGCCAAATCATAAAAGCTGTCACAAGTCATGAGAAGGTAAATACTTATGACTAGCACGGTTTTTACTGTGATTCCATATTTATAAATTTCTCTTAATTATTTTTTCATTTTCATAATTCATTACGATAGATATTTATTATGAAAAATGAGAAATAATTAAAAAAAATTTATGGAATATAGAAGACAATTGAAACATTTTTATTAGGTAGAGTATGAATGATATAATATTTTGGAGAGTATATAAGTATTTCACTCTCAAGAATTCCTCTGAGATATTAAACCCAATTAAAACTAGTAAGCATTATTTCATATAGCTATTTTTCTGGGAAGAAGTTATTTCACATAACTCAGACTGCTGTCATTGTTATCACAACTCATCATTATGTATACAAGGCATTGAGAATTTCAGCTTATCTATCTTCGATCAAATTATTCTTCCTTTGAAAACTTTGATCACCATCAGCGATATCTTAGGCTTATCCATGCTTGACTTTTTATTGAAACCTTTTTCATACCTCAACTCCATTCCTTTTTATTAGTTAAACACAGAATCATTAAAAACTCATTCATTTCTTTCTCCTCCAGTATAATCTAACAAAATAATATTAAACCCTTCTATATATCCCCCTACCCTTCCCCCTTTCCATCCCTCTCATTCCCCATCCAACCAAACACAGCCTAAGATGTATTTAGTTCTATCCTTTTTAATCACGATGGATGTTCTCGTGAAGCAGCAAAACTTTTGGTCTTCAATTTTTATTACGGCGGTGTTATATATAGCCTTCAACTTTCTGGAATGGAACTCTGAACAAAATTGGAATTAGGTGCTGCCAACTTTTTAAGGGAAGGATTATTCAATAAATTATTAAGTCTTGTCACTTAATGCCATCCTTGTAAGCCTATCCACTGGAGCAGGAGGCTGAAACTCCCGCCATGGAGAGAAAAATAGGCAGATAATTAAAAAGAATTAATTAATGCATGAGAGCTAATTAGCCACATGCTAGTGATCGATGATTAAATGGGCATTTGGAAGTATGCAGCCAAGATAAGAGTGGAAATGGATAAACTTAATCAGCGAGCCACAAAAATATATACAGCGGTCGACTTCTTCACCAACATCACTAATAATGTCTATGCATCCCTTTCATTTGCACTGCACCATTCCTGGTTGCTTCAGACAAATATTCAGTTATTCGCATCCATTTATTCATTATGGTATAATCAATAAAACGACCATTTTCCCGATTCCCCATAAAAAAGGAAATCTATTCTTGGAAAAAAAGACCATCCACAAACCCAAAATTTATATGCATGCACACCAACACACGCACACTGCAAGTCTGCAACTAACACACTCCCAAACAAAAACATAAAGCAAGTCTCTCTTCACTCTTCAGTACTCTTCCCAAGTTGTGGTTTACATCCAAAGCTCTTCAATTGCTCCACACTACTATCTATTGCCCAATCTCAGGGGAGAAAAAAGAGCAGCAAAGCCATTCAGATCCTGTTTTACATTCATTCCAGCTGTTCAAAGCTTTTTCAGAGTTTATGTCTTTCTGAGAAGAGTTCGTTATTATTATTAATCTTAAATTAAGAGATTGAGATTTGTTTCGTTAGAAGTGGGAATCTGATATTATTGATGCTTGCGGTGTCACCTCTTAGAAGCACAAAAGATGAAGAGGCACAGGGTGTGATGGAGAGATTTTCGATGGAGTCCCATGAATTCTGTGACCTCTCCGACGGAAATTTATTGGAAAGCATCAACTTCGACGATATCTTGGTCGGCATCAACGACGAAGATGTCTTGCCGGATTTGGAGATGGACCCCGAGATCTTCGCCGACTTCTCCCTCAGCGCCGGCGAGGACTCGGAGATGGCCACGTCGTCGGTCTCGGTGGAAAACATCAACAGCGATAAAGTTGATGACCAGAATATAACGACGACGTCCGCGAAGAAAGAAAAGGAAGATAAAGTGTCGTCGGATTCCGGTTCGGGAGAGGAGATAGTGAGCAAAAGGGATGAATCCGTGATGGTTAAGCCGTCTCAGAAGGAACCTGACAAGGGAAGAAAATCATCCACCGAGTCAAAAAATTCTCAGGGGAAGAGAAAAGCGAAGGTAATTAACTAATTAAGTTAACGTATAAGTCACAAAAACCTTGTTAGGTTTCGATGAAGCTGATGAGCTAGTAGCTGAGGTATAGGCCTGAAGGTCCTGTCTCTTTCTCATTCACTATGGTGGCGCTTTGACAAAGTGCCTGTGGTTTCAAAAGAGCTCACGGGTGCGATAACCAGAAGAGAGAGAAATACAGACTTGTTAATATCATCATCATCATCATCATCATCATCATCATATATGATGCTTCATCTGTCGTCATCGTCATCTTCATCTGATTTATTATTCATTTATTTTGCCGGGAAGGTGGACTGGACTCCAGAATTGCACAGGCGATTCGTGCAAGCAGTGGAGCAACTTGGAGTGGGTAAGGCGGTGCCTTCGAGAATTTTGGAAATCATGGGAATTGATTGTCTCACTCGCCATAACATAGCTAGCCATCTTCAAGTACATCCCCTTAATTCTTCTTAACTTATCATGCATATATAACATGATTTTTATTTGACCTAGTATGTATGATTCATAATATCTTCATATGGAGACTTGTTACAAGCTTGAATTTACGGGTATGTAAGTGCAATGGCCAAAAACGGGCACGAATTTGTTTGGGTGTTTAGGGCTAGATTTAGGAGAAACAGGAATGAAATTAAGAGCAGTGTGTGTAAAATTGGAGCTATACAGTCTAATATATGAGAATTTGTTTTGCTGTTTGGTTGTTGAAAACGCAGAAATACCGATCCCACAGGAAACATCTGTTGGCACGTGAAGTAGAAGCAGCAAACTGGAGTAAAAGAAGACAATGTATAGGAGGAGGCAAGAGAGAGGGAAGCCCATGGCTCGCCGTAGCACCACCGACAATTGGTTTCCCTCCGGTGACGATGACTAGGCCGCCAATGCAGCATTTCAGAGCTTTACATGTGTGGGGCCATCCCACCATGGACCACAGCTCCTTCATGCCATTGTGTCCCAAGCATCTACCGCCCCTCGCCTGGGGGCCGCCCACTCCTCCGCCTCCTGATCCTTCTTATTGGCACCAACCAGTAACTCTCTCTCCTTCATCATTACTTTAATTCTTTAGTGTTTAATCTTTCATTCTTATTCCAAAATTTAAATCTGTCCTTTACCCATGGATGAACATCTAAAAAAGACTATGGAATAATCAATGGAGCAGTACTTTAATATAATTAGGCCAGTTTATTAAGTGCTTGTTTGGAAACCTAGGTTTCAAAACCTAGGTTTGAAACCTAGGTTTTCTCTTTCATACTCTCTTTTTACTACTTTCTTTTTCTTTTCTCTTTCTTACTTTTTCTCTCTTTCTCTTTCTTACTTTCCTCTTTCCTACCCATTCTTTCTTACTTTTTTGCCTCGAAATCCATAAAAGCTATAAATCAGTTTTCAAAACCTAAGTTTTACCTCGGAATCTGTGAAACCTAGGTTTTAAACCTGGTTTCCAAACAAGCCCTAAGACATAGAAGTGGTATGTTCTCACTAATTCGACAATTTCATAGAGAAATTGTTGAAAAGCTTCTATTTCAAAACTTTCTTAGTTAGAAAAATTTTAATTGGATTATTATACTTTTTATGTTAAAATCCTGTAAAATACTAATATTTTTAGTATAAAAACAGCTTAGATTCTTTTGGTTCATAAAATATTTAAATAAAACTTTTTACCGATTTTCCTGTTAAATTTTTGTCCATACAATAAAATTAAAAAAGTCATAATTATGACGAACTTTAATTTCTTCTCATTTTATTAAATTAGAGTTTTCAACAAAAACAAAACTAGAACTAAAGTAATCTCACACACACAAGCATAAAATCAGCTTATGGTGGGTTGATTGAGAGAAAGCAATTCATAGTTGACACATCCGTGCGTGATGAAATTTCTTGAAAAGAAGCAAGCCTATAACTAGAATTTGAAATACGTATGCATGGATGTATATGTAACTTTGTGGGTGTAACTAGGCTTATGCTTGTCTGGTCACTATGATACAGGCTCCCAACGCTCTAACGCCAGGCACACCTTATTTTGCACAGCCTCTGACTCCAACGGTACGCATGTACTTACTCACCACTCACTCCTGCCTCTTCTGGAGCCACCCTCTCTGTCTTCTTCCTCTTCATTTTACTTTGAATCATATATATGGATCAAATGTATGTGTGTTGTTGTGTTTACTCGGAAATATATAGCAATAGGCAATACGTATATATTGGCCTCACACGCCATAGAGGAAACATAACAAAATAAGAAATTGCCTGCAGAGATTCCCCTCTCAACCTGTCCCGGGTATTCCACCCCATGCCATGTACAAAGGAGGTTCTGGCATAGGTTTCCCCACCGGCCAACCCAGTCCTCGACCACTCATTGATTCTCATCCGGTGAGTTTCTCTATGATCTTTCATTGCACTCATCGTCACTCTTCTTTTATATAATTGGATTTCTGCCTTCTGAACGATGAATGTAACTCATCACGTGATAACATTATTGAAGTAGTTTAGTGTGGATATGATGTCATAAGTTTTATCTTTACTGATAGAGCAGGAGAAAATTGTACTGTTGGTTCCTGCACTTTTCAAATATCTCCCTCCTTAGTCATTTAGCAACGCTGTTACGCAACCTTGTTTGGAGTTCTTTGTTAATTAAACTCTCATGATAGCAAATTATTGTTTTTAAAAAAATTAGAAGCACAGTTTAGTGAGCAAAATAATAGATTATATGTGTGCGTGTGCGTGTGCGCATGTAGTGTCGTGGAAAGGAATAACAATAAGGTGTTGTTTGTGCAGTCAAAAGAGAGTGTAGATGCAGCTATTGGAGATGTTTTATCAAAGCCATGGCTGCCACTTCCTCTAGGCCTTAAAGCTCCGGCTCTTGACAGTGTGATGGGTGAATTTGAGAGGCAAGGAATCCCAAAGATTCCACCCTCTTGTGCTTGACCCTCCCTCTCCAACAGCAATAATGTCCTCGATCATCTGCATATTTGAGGTCCCCCCCCTTGGGGGTTGCTGTTGTGTGAAGGCCCCACAAAACCCTAATTCGACGACTTCTCATTGCTCCAAAGAGTAACTTTTGAGGATTCTCTAGCTCTTTCACATCGAGTTCAACTTCTTCACTAGCCTTTTTTTTGTATGTGTGATGATAATAAAGTAATTAATTTGGGATCTTAGTTGTAGTTTCTGGGGGATAGAAAGATATTTTTGATTAATAATATATTGAGTGATATAGTTTATGATAGAGTACAATGGCATTATGTTATTCATGTAACCGATGCCGACAAGGTTTTGTTGTTGTTGTAGTTTTTGGGAGATGAATATCAAACAAAAAAAGCATTTCAAGGAAGTCTTTAAAAAAAAAAGCTTTAGTAACTAGATACTGGGTCCGTTTGAGAAAACAATGGAAAATTGTTTTTACTATTTACGAGGTAAATGTATGAATGAGATTATCTTGTTTTGCGAAAAAACACTGTTGAACGTGTTTTTGGGGTGTTCTATCGCTTTGCCAAACACCCCCACTATTTAACTTTCATATACACCTCTAATCGCACGTGCGTGAAGATCAAATCAATATTTTATTTGACAAAATTATAGCTATACGTGATCAAAGAGAAATTATATGATGTCAAGATCATCATGAACATGATGAGTACGATGCAGGGAATATAAGTGCTGATGACAGTTGACCTTATTACTATATGAGATAAACAAGTATTGAAATGATGAATTCAAACACCATGAAAGGCTCGGTGTGAGAAGCAGTAGGGAAAAGCCAGCCAGGAATGAATGCCTCTTGAACCAACGCTTTAATTGATTATAATAAGAGGGAAGAGAACTTTGATGTGTTCTTTCCTAATGTGCAAGTGCCTTTGGTGATATTATTGTTTATATAGTTTAATTTCCATCGGCTCTACTGATCAAGAACGTATGAGTAGTACATGGGGCTGAGATATGTAAGATTATATTTATACCCTTTCCTTCATATAAACCATTGAACAGTTGATATATATATATGGTATATAAGTCGAATCAAAGCATCTACATTCATATGAAAATAAAAGATTACTGTATCTTGTGTTAAAATGAATTTTATGAACTTGGTAATCCGTCAACATGTGAGCCAGTTTTGCTCATTTCTCCAGAAAAATTAATGAAGTCCCTCCATAGGAAGATTAAAGCCTATTCATTGATAAAAGCTGAGAAACCATTCAAGATGCCTTTGTTGGTTTATAACCGTTGTGTAAACACTAAACACTCAAGGATAAAAGACGCATGTATCTTGTGTTAAAATGCCTTATCTTCGGGACCAGATTTCCTCAGTGTCTCTCAAAAGCACTAAATTCCATCCGTCCAGGTGATCTAAAAGCTTAAAATGCACCACGTTATCAGGCTATTCTCTTCTCCCTGCTCTTCAGCTTCCTCCTCGCTATGCTCTTGCACGCATACTTCCTCTCCGTCGTCTTCTCTGTGCACAGATATATCACTCCCAACTGCCCTCTCCCCAGTTCCTTCTCCAGCTCACACATCTTGCTTATGTCTATGTACGGTTTCCTCAGCACCGGCCTACCTGCGCCGCCGGTTTAGAAGAGGGTGATGGCCTGACGACGTTGGGATGTTCCCTGTGCTTGGGCTTGTGAGGAGAGGAGTACGATGAGTCAATGGGGATTTCATGATGCGAGTTGCTGCAGCTAAGCGCCTTGAAGAAACCAGGTCCCATGCCTCCCGCGTCATGTTTTCACCTGAATTAGCTGCCTCCTCGTCAATTCCCTTATATATTCACAACATGTGGGGTGCATACTTCTTGTTGGCTGTCTGTGATAAGAGAGAATGAGGAGATGGCTTTGGGCGGTGACTTGGATCACAGCTGGATTTAGGACAAGGTTTTGCTTGCAATGGCTCTGGGAATGTCGCCATAGAGAACATTGGAGAATACAGGAGGAGGAGGTGGAGGAGGATGTTAGGTGGTTATTCGTTTTTTTTTATCCATTGCTTGGGGGAGACAGAGGATGAGGTAGGAGCCTAGTGATGTGGTGCATTACAAGTTTTTTATCCATTAGATGAATATGATTTATAGATTCTGAGGGAATGAGGGATGTTAAGAAATAACGGTACTGAAAGAATCTAGACCCGTTATCTTCCTTTGCAAAAGTTGAGGATAATTTACCTCTTTTTCCCCTTTTTTTTTGGTAGAGCAACAATTATTTCTACCTAAGGTAATTCTGTTTGAAGTATTGTCAAATACTAAATGTAAGTATATCTCATAATGAAAAATTAAATTTTAATTTACCTCGTGATGAGAGATAAGCTCTTTATGTAAAACTCAATTCTCACGGTAAATTTACCTTTTCACCTTTTCCCGAAGCAATGTGTGTCAGTGTGTGTTGTTAGGCCCAGTCTTCAAATGAGGCCAAGCGGAATTAGTTGATGGGTTTGAGGAGCATTAGTTTGCCAGTTCCTATTGCAGTAAGTTTGTCAAAGTTATTACCAAAAAAAAAAAATTTTGTCAAAGTTTGTTTAGGTTGTTAGTGAATGTTGCTAGTTCAGTTCATTTGCTTTGGTGAGTTGTGTGAAAGTCTGTAATAGGTTTTTTAGAATTTGTTTGACTTCAGCTTTTAGTATGCATGCATATAGATTTTTACTAGTTTGGTGAGTTGGTGCTTTAGCTTGTATCTTTTAGAGTGTTCTTTGACTTCAATTATTAGGCTGTGTACTAAAATTTTTGTGATTCATAAAATTATCTCTTTTGGGAAAAAAAAAAGAATATGAGCCATAGCCCATATGAAGTCCAGAATAGTGTAATGACCCGATTGCTTTAAGCCAAAGGAGCTTGACATAAATGGTAAGGAACGGATCCAACTCCCACAAGGAGGTGGGTTCGATTTCCTCTGCCGTTGTGAGGACTCCTTTGATAGGCGATCTCGTAAGTTCCTTGTAAGTGCTCAAAGAGCCCTGACCTTGGTGGGGACAGGTGCCGAACCCACCTAAACCTTTTTGTACAAAAAAAAAAGTTTCCTGTTAACGAGAAATAGATGAAACAAAAACTCATTCCTAACCACTAAGTTAAAATAAAATTTCTCTCAAATATTTACTTCAAAATCTGTAAAATCATTCTTCTAAGATATTGGGTTCATAGAACGATCTCCAATGCATTGCAATTCCTATGTGTAGTCACAAGTCACGTGACTTACTCTGTAACATAAATGTCGTCATATGTATCTGCTCAACAGTGTGTTCATTGGTCCTCAAGGCGATCCAAAATTATGACAATCTCTAACAGTTTTAGTAATCCAGGCTATACCACAAGGCATGTATTCGCACGAGCCATCAACCATACATTCATCAGAGCGTGTTCATTGATTCTCGAGGCGATCCAAAATAGTTTGAGGCAGCCTCATCTTCATGCCTCTATCCTGATGTAATCCAGGCTTGCCCTGTTCCTCAAATTTCAGGGCATATATTCGCACAAGCCATCGACCATACGGAAGCGAAATCGAAAAAAACCTTTAATTGAACAAATGAAAAGATTGGTGTTCCATGAATACCGAAGCAGTCTCTTCCTCAAAAACTCAGATGAGACAATGCATGGAAAACAATCTAACGGGAAGAAAGCAAACATTGAAGCTCAGACAGAGGTTTGGGATGGGAAACGAATGGGAGGAGACCCGACACACTCAACACGCTAGACTTGAGAGTGAATTCTGGATCTTTCCTTATATCCGACCCGAAATAGACCCGTATTAGAGTTTCCCGGGTCAGGAATTCCTGGCCCCTGTGACCGAACAGGGTTTTAGCTTCCTATGCTGCAGAGCAGAGCCGTAACCCAAAAACCCTAGCCATTCCCAAAGCTAAGCTTCGGCTATCATTTCCGATCGCGAAATGGCATCCTCCGCCTCCGTTAGGTCGCTCTTCCGTTCTTGCTCGTCTCGCTCCTCCTTCGCTTTCCGTATTGCATCGGAAGCAAGAGCGACTCGTTCTCCATTCCGCCTCGCCTCTAGAAATCCCCTGTCCCACTCTACGGTCAGGTAATCTGCATAACATGGTTACTATTTTCTGGTCTATGAGAAATTGCTAGCCACGTAAAAATTATAAATTTAATCCTTTTTCCTTTTGTTTTTCGTCTTCTTTCTTTAGAAAAATAAAATGTACCTGAAAATCCATTGCAATTGTTCTGGTACTACATTGCAGAAACTATTCGAGGTTTTGTCTACGTTTTATTTTATTTTTATTTTTTTTGCCTTGATTTGATACGGTTTCTCACCGTAAACTTTTGAGCCTTGTTAATGGTAGCAAGGGTCGGGTCTCGGATGCTTCAAAACTGGACGGTGTGTGCGTCTTTCTTATAGTAATGATGTGTAGAGCGATTTGTATGATAAATTTATATTTACCTAAATTAGGTGTCCTGTTGAATTGAGTTTCTGTGTGGAATCCATGCTGCCATATCACACGGCAACTGCTTCAGCACTGATGACTTCAATGCTCTCCGTCTCTCGCCGCAGTTGTGGGTGGCTTCCCGAAGGTAACTTGCACGCTGTTGATATCATCATCGTGTTTCTTTTTTTTTCCCCGTTTTGGTGTATATTTGGTATGGATGCCCATGCTTGATGGAGAAGACGATTTTCTGGATTAAGAACTAAAATTAAGATGAACTTACACTTCAACATTTATATAAAATTTGGGCCAAAGACATCACGTTACGTGGGCACTAGTCTTAGTTCGTTTTTAATTATATGATCGCTTTGACTAGATAAGCTTGTTTATTCTTATTTATCGGGCTGCTAAGATTCCTGGAGCAAACATGTTTAGTATTGCAGCTCATATTCTATTCATGTGCGCTGAAGATGGTAGTTATCCTAGTAGGTTGCCTGATGATTGGATTTTACTTTTGAACTAGGTAGCTAAACATCTGTAGGATTCCTTGATGTTATTTCTTCAATTTAATCTTCAGGTTAGTGTTTCTTTCAATCCTTGCCTTAAACTTGCCAGAGTCTTGCGAGAAATGACATAAATACTATTTATATCCATATGAAAGGAGGCATTGACTCGAACATATGTTTATGATATTACTACATCCACGGCGTCAATTTGATGGACTATATATTTAGTATTCCCCACTCCTGCATCTAAAGCTTTTAGTGAAGCCATATACGCTCCTCCTTTTGTTTGTAGGCCTACAGAAGACTAGATGAAGAAGCAAAGATGGATGATATGGACTTCTTGCGGTGTTTGGGTTTTAACAATTTTTTCTAGATCATTAGGAAGAATTACTAGATACCTATAAATGCTGGCTTCAAATTATTGAGAGCAATTTGTGTGCTCTTCAGATTTTTTTTGATTTGGCTTTTTGAATGAATGCATTATATCCCTAGCCTATATTGTGTGGCAGAATATTATAATGTCTCTATGTTTCAGTTATATTGTTCAAACTTCTTTACACTTGTAGAAGAAAATGTCAGGAATCATGAGAAATAAAATGAGCATTTTTCAACTGATGAGCTGCTGACTTCGTGTATAAAGTTCTGTCCATATTGGTGGAATATCTGATGGAAATAACAAGAAAGCATCCCCACTTATCTACTAATGTGTGTGCGCGAGTTTCATTCATTGGCTTCTGCCATGTATATCTTCTTCAGTGGGACTTACTATATACATTTAAATTATTCTAGTATTGTACATTTTTGTTTAGCCTGATTGTGCTGCTGCTCAAAACCTTTTATAATTACTCTTTTGATTCAAATCCATGGCGTTTCCTTGATTTCCTTGCTTGCTGAGGGTCAATAGATAACGAAGGATTATACTGATGAATTTTGTTTAACCAGATTGCAATGATGATGTGTGATAAGTGTTCAGAAGATTCGAGCAATCTATTATGTACAAATCAGCGTTGTGAAACCGTCACTGCTGAAAAATTAGGAGTTTTGACTGAGCCAATGGATGGGCAAGACGAGTAAGTTGGCCTATGATACATGACGCTTAGACCAGCTGTAATTTTCTCTATTTCTGATGCATAGACTCAGTTACTTTTATCCATGCCGCCCATGGTGCTAAAAAATTAGGACTCAGGCAAATAACTGAATAAGTGGGAAATGTAATTGCTTTTTTAGTTTATCCTGAATTCCCGTAGAGTAAAGATTCGTTCATGAAATGTTTTCTTTACATCAACGAACTTCTATTTGGCTAGATGGACTTTTGGTTGAATAGATCAACACGAGATCCTTTGCTTGGTGACAACTATTTGTTAACCTCGCAAGTCGTAATGTGGCTACCTATGTTACCTTGTATGAAGAGGCCCGCGATGGGTTCTAACATGCTTGATTTTTTTTTTTTTAATACAACTTCTAACATGCTTGATGGTTCTGCAACTTTCTACATTTTAACTTACTTTTCACCTCTGCCTCACTTCTTTCAAAATCTAATTCAGTGTTTTGTTTTAGATCTGTGACTGCCCTAAACGCGACCTCGGGATTAACCTAACTTCATGATGCTGGTTTTCTTAGCTTCTTTTCTTGTATGTGCCTTCACTGTTTTTATTGTTTATTCCCCCCATAACTCACAAAGCAAGTCAAAACTGAATTGGCCATGTGCTTTCCAAGAGCTCTGTTTTTCCCCCAACAGATAAGAAATCTTCGCTTCCCCAGACGAATGAGGATGCAAACCAATGTTCCAACGATGTGCCTGCTCCGCAGTTAAATATGGCAGCAAACTAAACCTTTCATCGAAGTAAAAATGGAAACAAACCTTTCATCAATCTCTTAAATAGCATTGAATCTGCTGTGTTAATCAAAACTGAATTTGCACCCTGAGATTTATATTTTAATTTTTACTAAGAGCAATGTTAAGACCGAAACAATCATGGCTGTACCACATGAATACTGCTCCGCAGTTGATTGTTCAACAGTCACGTGAAAAAGGATAGAAACTCTCAATACAAAGCATTCGCTTCCAGATGAGGCGCTAAAACTCACTCCTCAACGACATTAACTAATTCATATTCAACTAAGGAAAGATTATTATCCTCTTTAACCTCAAAATTTGCTGGCTCAGCTACTTCAACACGTCCCCATTTATCAACCGCAAGCCTCATAGAGCCCTTGAACATGTCAATCTTTGCGTTTCGCAAAACCAAGGTGGAGCCTGGCTTCATAATATCCACTGTACAAAACACCCCACTTAATAATCGGTCTACAACATGTGGACGATTTCTTAACACAAAGTAGATAAACTGGCATCTAGCAGAGACTACAAGAAGAAGAAATACGAGCTATCAATGAAATCGTTAGTTCCAAAGATCGCAGGATTACAAAACTGACATATCTGAGAGCTAGAGAGATTCCCCAAAAATTACATCTTACTCAGCAAAATGCTAATTGCAGCACAAGTTCCAATTTCCAACGTTACTACAATAACATGCTTACTGCTACTACAACTTAATCGAACAGTTTAAAAAGCTGAAAACAAATATGATGGATTGTCGTAGAAAGAATGAAATGACACCACCTTGGTGATTCAATTGGACAGTGTAAACTTATAATGAGCCGGTCTTCAGCATTTGTCAGGAGATATATAGTAGGTTTTTGCGAGTGCTCATAATCCAGGCAATCAAGAGGCTCCTAAATCCTAGTGTGAACTTTCAAATGAATCGAACACAAATTCATGTGAATGATGAAACAATGATAAAACTTCAATAACATGGAAACATACCCTGTTCGTTGCGAGCTGTGAAAATGATGGTTCCAGTCTCGTCGCCTACAAGACATTCAGAGATGAGAGTGGGTCGAGCAGGTCGCCCAAGGACCATTGACGATCGACTGCCCTTGTTGTTGACGGTCTTCACTGGATTAGAGCTGATCACCTTCACGGTCAACGTGTGGCCATTTGTGCCGGGTTTAAGCTGGTCCACCTTGATGAACACCGGCTTTCTCTTCATCGTAGCAGGCGTTGCCATGGCCTCAAGCAACAAGACTCTAGAGATTGAGGAAGTAATCGATCAAAGGCGTCCAAGTGAAACCCTAACCCTAGTGCCTCTGTTTCTTCGGATTTGGGAATTTTGATTCATCTCCCGAGCGGAAATAAATAGGCTTTTTCTACTCCGCCATACTGACTAGGTCCAAGCATCCTGAGGCCCAACCATGAGGACAAATTGTTTGTCCAAAAACATTTTCACGGGTCTACCTGGGATTTCCATATTCATTGGTATTTTTAGCAGTGCAAGTGAATGTGTCAAAAGGTTGATTTTGCCGATGTCAGCCATTTCGGATGTTAAGGATCCTAGCTTTTCACCATCTAGTACTATCATCTCTTATCCTTTCACTATGAAACATTGCGAAAAGGAAACTGTAAAAAATGTATTCATGTGCTTGCTGTGTCAGCCTGTATGACCTACCTATCCAAGTTTGTACCTCGTAAAGGTCCACAATGAGGGGTGTACAGATTTTAACGTAGGTTATCTTCGAACTTGGTTACAATGGATAACTCATTCAGGATTACTTATAATGACGTTAATCATGGAATTGATATTCTCTCTGTTCAACGAAAGGGCACCTCCCTGAAGAGAACCATTCACTTTCAGATGCTCTCATAGGTCGTTGATGATCATTGACTTTTCAACAAACAGTCACAAGAACATTTCAACAAACATTTATTATTGACATTTTGATCGACATTATTTTTATTTACAAAAAAAATTCATCTACGGATGCTGTACTGTTAAACACGTATATTGTTCGAGACAGAGTTTCACTTAAGCAAAAGGTTCACCGCTTTTCCGTGGGAATCATAGATTTCTTTTCTTTTCTATTTTGTTGCTGACAAAAATTACAGATTTTTTTTTAAAAAAAACCAAATAACGAAATGAAAAGGTAATAATAAATGAATAATAATTTTGTCAATCATATGAAATATGCCATTACAAGTTTATATTTAATAATAGAATATGAAATGCTTTTAAAACCTAATATTTATTCATAAAACTCGAGTTCAGCACGCACATGCTTTGCGTCGTGAACTGGACTGTACGAGTTATTAGTAATTAGCTGAACCAAAAACAAAAGAGTTATTAGTAATTGGGAAAAAAAGAATTGTTCTATTGTTATTCTCCAGGGCCTCTCTCGCCTATCTGATTCTTAAGTACAAGAATTCTGGGATACAGCGAAGAAATGAGCTATCGTCGTCTCTTAATATTCATTTAAAAATCGACAAGAACCAATATTTCCGCAGGGCTTTCACAGAAACCTACATTCAACTGAGATGAATCAATGGAACCCCACTATCCTCTCCCACGTCCGTAAGTCCATGAGCTAATCTACACACGCAATAAGACTTGATGTTATAATTACCGCGGTTAATAAGAAGAAAATGTAGTCATAATTTAATACCTCATGTTGAAATCTTCAAGCAAATTCAAGCTGCCGGAAAATTTCCTCCACGCTGTTTACTGGCTCATTGTTGACGACAAGTAGAAATTCCAGAATATTGAGCCCATAGACATGAAAGCCACTCGAGCTTGAAGTGGCACCACCCTGCTCAGATGCAATGCACATGTCCGATGAATGTTTGTTTAATATAAATTAACCAGATTATGACCATCATGTAACATGACGGGGAATAGGACTCAAGGAAATTGCGAAAACAAGTATGTGAAATCGGTAGATTCCCCATTACATTTTGCCAAAGTAATCAATACTCGAGAGTACCCATGGAACAAAAGCTTCCTCAAGCGATTTCGAGATTAGAATGCCGTCTTTCATTTTCATTCAATAAATGTGCAGAAGACTTTTACATCATAAAAATGCGAGTGTAAAAGATAAGTTTAAACTTTTGCAGTTACTAATAAAAACAGAAAGATCTTGATGTGGGATTACTGATTGAAGTCTTATGATATCTGTGTCAAATAGAATTTTCCAATGCTAATCTATTGTATAAGAAAATATTCACGTCACAATAATACCAGCCAGCATTGATCAGTAAATTACTGCTTCGTATTTTTTAAGTGCACTTCACTACCTTCGAGTCAGTGATCAAGATTTTAAATGTATGTATAGATGTAGTCCCTCTACACCGTTTTATAATATCAAAAAATATCCCATCATTTCCCAGAACAGCTAAGAGATAAAAAAAAGGATTATAAAACAACAAAAGATTGTAAGAGAGAATATGTATATACGCACCAGAAATTTAATGCACTGACAGGGATCCAGAATCTAAATCCTATACAGAAAAATAAAGACATTAAAAGTGAAGAAATATGCATCACCAAATCATGATAATGAATAGCAGTTTCTACCGTAAAGCAATGTGCGAAGGGCATCTTTTCTGTATTTTTCTGGAAGCTCCGAGAGTTTTCCCAGCCATAAATTGTTCCAGGCAAAAATGACGGTAATGACAGATGGACCCAAAATAATCTGGTTTAGTAAAACCTGCCCATAGAGGGAAACAGGAAAATGACTAGGTATTCTAAATGTCGTTCCTGTATGTATATCCACATTACGTGGCTGTAAAAAGCGTAAATATGGAATATAAGCTAGACATACCTTCACCATTATATTCTTCACTGTTGGTTTAGGCAAAATGTGGTCAAGATACTTGTACCAGGCATAAGATCCAGGGCCGTATAAAAGGGAGCCATAGGAAGTCATCCGCAAGGCACGTAGCCAATCATGGTCTAAGAGGTGGCTCCACAGTTCATCCTAACAGAAAGCTTTTGATCAATAATAACATTACTTACAATAGCAAAGTAAATCTTAGGAGCCCTCTTTTGCCCTCAAAATGTCTAGATACATTAAACGGGGCCTTTGGCAAGATTTAACAATTATGGTTGCAGTTTGCATATAAACCTATGATTTTTTTGTCACTAGGCTTGCCAAAACCTTTGGGTAATCTATACAAGAATAATAGGTTGAAGTGCCTTAACAATAACAAAAACTAGAATAATGACTTGAAGTGATAACGTCTAGTGTCAGACCACGTTGAACCAAGTATCTCAACCACCTGTCAGACCAAATTCCACATCCAAGGAAAGGCTAGTGTTCAAGTCAATAATGTCAGGTCCAGCAAAGGCCAATATGAGTTTATACGACCATATTTATACAACACAATCAAAGTGTTTCTAGACAATCCTCACGTATATTGGTGTCGTTACAGTTTAATAACCAGTTCGACATTATCAAGGAAAAAAATGCCAGCAGGTCCATCAGCTCAATTAAATAAAATAGAAGGGTGGATTGTGTTCTTTCTCATCTCAATCCGCAGGAAGTAGTATAGAAATGTTACTCCTTTTCTTAATTCATCTGAAATAAAGCAACGCTAAATTCCAAATGCCCTGCCCAACGAGGCAGAGAAGCAAGAAGAATTGTAGGATTAGTTTCATGCAAAGGCGAAATTTAACAACTTTTAAGAGCAACTTTTTTTAAAAATTACCAGACCTAGCTGAATTCCAATCAGTCATGGTGTCCATGAGCCATCCATTCGCATAGTCTTGTTATGAATGAATTAATAAATTGGAGGCTGACAAATACAATCTTCATTGCAATAAAACCAAAGATTGAAATAAATTTCCACTGACCTGACCGGACCCACCAGAATCCAGAACAGAGCGTTTCTTGATAGCCTCTGCTTTCCTCCATCGCTGTGTCAGCTGAGCGATGGTATCGCCGGTGAAGGCAAGGGAGCCGGCTGCCACGGCCTGCTTGAAGGGGAAGCGAAAACCGGAGCTGCCGGCGGAACCATAGGATTCGGATTTGGAATCGAAGCGTCGTTGCCGTCGAGGACGATTTGAATCGGGCTTCCAAGGCAAGGGATTCCAGTTCCAGAGCCCGTAATGTCCACTGCCCATGGCGTCCATTTCCGGCAGAAAACAAAGTGTCGAATCGAAAAGAGTGTTTCTGGTGGGAGCACGGCTACAGAATCCAAGCGCGCTTTCTCAGTAGCGTCGGTTAAGCTGCTTTCACTTTGGCTCGCAACAATCGTACGTTAACATTGTGTTTAGACACACATTAGCTCCGTTTATTTTATCCGTTGACACAACGAATGTGTTTACCAAGATAATTTTTTTCTCACATAAAGTGCTTCAGAATTTGTGTCCGTTTTCTCAACGGGCTATCCAAACGGAGCCATTGTGTCTCCTTGGAACTCCGTTCGGAGGAGGGAGTTTCATAGAGAGAAATGAGTTTACGAATTTCTAGATGATTTTACAGATTTTGAGATGGTTTTTACAGATTTTGATATAGCTTTATCTCGACTTACGTGCTCCATTTTGGGAACGGAATTCTCAAACAAACGCATTGAAGGTGAGTTATAGCAAAAAAAAAGGTTCTATTAATAATATATTTCGAATAATAAATTGACAAATGGTTGGATTTTAATCCGCATATAACTAAATGATGAGTTTAGTTTGACTTTTGAGAGCTTTAAATTTAAAATATCATTTATTATCATATATAATGAAAAATTCTTTTTAAATACGGCCTAAACTTGAAAAGATGTACCTCCAATTTAAAATATCTAAATTTGCATGAACATGTTTTTTTTTTAATGTTATCCATGACATTTACATTTTTTAATCCAAATTTTGCATTAATAGGGTTTCAAGTATTGTTAGAATGTACAATATAATATACTTAATTAAGTAATTTATTTATTTTTGCAATCTCTAAGAAAAAGTTCAACAACTTCGTGTTGGTAGTGATACTAATATCCACTGTTCAAAAACCCGGTTCGGACCGGCCGGTCCGACCGGTAAACCGCTGAACCGGCGGATTGGCCGGTCCGAACCATAGTCAACCCGGTCAACGAGTTGACTCGGTGTTGACCGGGTCAACTCGGCCGGGTTGATGTTAACCCGCTCAACCCTGCGAGTTGGGCGGGTTATATTTTTTTTGGGCCAGGACCGCCAGAAACCGGCGACCCGGTGTCCTGTCCGTTGTTATTCTCAGTGCACGCACTGGTTTTGCTGAGAGGAGAAGCATCGCTGCTGTGTGTGGCGGCTGTGCTTGAAAGACAGAGCGTCACGAAGAAGAGAACAGTTTCGGCGACGGGAGAGAAACAGCAGCAACGAGAGAGGCTGGCGAACACTGAGAACGAATCATGGAGAAGGAGTCGCCTGGAACGCACGAGATAGAGACACACACGACGCCACTACCCCCAGCTTCCACTCACCTCACGCTTCACGAAACCAGCCGTTGATTGGGCGTGAATTCCAGGAACAGTAGAGAAAGAGAGAAGGAGGAAGCTAAGGCTGCGTTTGGGTGCCTCTTTTTCTTAAACTCCTTCATCCTCTTTATGATTTCTATTCCTCAATAGCTTGCTCTAATTGCTGAAATGTTTAGTAGCTAAACAATTTGTTCTAGGATTATTTTGAACCTTTGCATGGATTGAGATTGAATAATACTCTCTTTGGTGATTAATGACAATTATATGTTAATTTTATCTTGTGTCTAATGCTTCTAATTGATTGGTCATCACTTAGATTGATTTGTTCAATAACTATATACAAAAAAAAACTATATTGGCCTAGTTTCTAATCTATTAAATATTAATGCATGTCCTTGAACCCTGTCACTTAGTATGTGCTATTTATACGTTGGATACCTATAACAATTTACATTTCTATTCTATATCATTTTACTTTTTATAAAAACTTTAATTAAATGACCTAGAACCATAGTAGTACATGGATATTGGTAGATGATAGAATCTACTATTTTGAACTTTTGATATATGTATTAAAATGTTAGAACTTTGATTAGTACATGGATATTTGGATTCCTAATGCATAGATTGTTATTACAAATT
>JANTPZ010006982.1:0-23861 GCA_025593235.1 Vachellia pachyceras | reverse complement strand
TGGAGATGGAGCCTGATGAAGCTGTGTTAAACGCTTTGTTGGGGGCATGTAAACTTCACGGCAAGGTCGAGGTGGCTGAGAGAGTAGCAGAGAAGTTTTGTGCAAAGGAACTTAGGCTAGCTTCGTCAATCTGATTAGTTTGTATTTATCAGTGGGAATGCAACTACGTCCATTGATTGATTGTGTTTTAACCGTGGTGCTTAGCATCTGTTTGAGGGTGAATAAGGCCCCATAGCATTATAATTACAAAAGTATATTCATGTAAGTCGAGATAAAACTTTTTACGTATATTTATTTTTGTAGACTGTAAATCACTTCTATTGGTAATCCAAACTTGCCCTGGAAGAGTTGAATTCCAGAAACAATACCTTTTCGATGAAGTATTTGATGTTTTGATCCCCAGTCCCTACATTACTAACAAAGGCAAGCTATGATATTAATAGGAAAGGATGGGGTTGTGAATGTTTTAGGAGGGTTTCGATAAGGACGAATAATAAACGGGGAAGTATTCTCCACTTTATCCATGCTGAAAAGACTACAGTGTCAGATATCTAATGAAGCTGAAATCACCATATAATCAACTACATGGACACCAAACATATAAAGCTCCAATGATTTAATAGCAACATATAAATGCATCTTCTGCCTGATGCAAACAATCTCATCTTAATCTTGGGATATTCAAATTCTTAACAGAAATATTCACCCAAAAAAAACTCTTCAAAGAAACATTATAGACAACTTTTTTTTTCGAAGAAGATATACTGACAGTGAACAAAATTATCAACCTGGGGACATGACAGTGGACAGAAGAGTTTAAATTAAACAAATCTGTGCATAACACACAACTCACAAATGTAAACCTATTTGGGTTCCAATCCCAAATCCTTTCTTGTTTTGCCCACAAACAAATCACCAGACTTGATGAGGCCTGGGAATCTTCCAAGCACTGTCATGAAAGGGAACTGTGCAAGCCCCTGTTTCCTTCCAAGTGAAACAATTGCTATAGCAGGCCGTGCCTTGTATTCTCCCAGTTTCTTGTCTTTTCCTTCCCCTATCATTACTCTCAGATTCTTTGCAACCACTTGAGCATGCTCTCCTGCATTCACCCCTTGTTTAAGTTCCTGCACCATATAGATTTTACTTAATACAGAAGATTGAACTTCAGCCCTTGAAAAAAGCTACTAAATTAGCACTGAATTTACCTGAACGTCAGTAATATCTCCTATTGCAAAAATTTTGTTCCGGCCCTTGACTCGTAAATTCTGATCAATCTGGATCCTTCCCTCAGAATCCAGGTGATCCTTTAATATAGTTTCTCTGAGCCATGCTGAGCCAAGAGGTTTCCCTGTGCAGAGAAAATGAACATCTGCTTCAATGGTTTCTCCACCTGAAGTTTTGTATGCATTGTTTGAAACCGAGTCCAAATTGACTGATTGCTCTAGCTTCACTTCAACTTTCTTTGCTTTTAACCACTTTAAGGCCTTCTTGGAAGCCTTAGGCCGAATGAATTCCAGCAACCTTGTTCCTCTGTGCACTAGAGTCACTTTCTTCCCGGGGAAATCAACAGCAATCTCCCCAGCAAGTTCCACACCAGTAGGTCCCCCTCCAACTATCAGAATCGAACTTGCAGATTTGATCTTTTCATGTTCTGCCATTGGAAAGATCCCTCACAAGTAAATAGTTATTCATACAAAGTAAATGGGTAGTTACTTTCTAACAGTAAAGGCTAAAAAATTACCTGCTTTGTAATAGTCGATTCTTTCGGTCCTAGTGCTTGGAAGAGGTTCTTTATGTCCAGTGGCGATAACAAGAAAGTCGTAGGGAATCTGAGAACCATCTTCAGTCAAGACTTCAGTTTCAGTTATATTGACGGCACTGGACGTAACGAGGTTCCCTTTTTTGAAGTAATCTCTATGGTTGACCACTATCCTCTCTGCAAAAGATAGCTCAACCATGGCCCTCAAATTTGCCCATGGAATCTCAAAATATTCCTTCCTGAGATCAATACCACTCAATCAGAAAATTCCATGTATATAGATACATGAGGGTCATTCATCACTAAAAGAACATTAAGTAATTCTAGAAGCAAACTACTTGAACACCAAGTTTCGAGTTTTGTGCTATTACAGTTAGAGTAAGGAAAGCTTAATGGCATTGAAGTTCTGTGAAGAAAATATCAGGAGGATAGAGAAGAGAACTGAACCATGATGTGGTATAGATGTAAATAAGAGAGCTTACGGATCAATAAGAGTGACGTGCGCATGATTTTGAAGATTTTTAGCGAGGATGGCACCGGCGACACCACCTCCGACGATGACAATTTTCTTTTCCATTTGTTGATGGTTTGTTTTATTTTGCTGTGCCGATGGATTCGTTCAAAGACGCAAACAAGACAACATAAATAGAGTACAAGGTAGTTGCATCATTGCGTGTCCAACGAGTCACTGTATTTGAAAATTAGGAATACGACTAATAATATACGCAACAAATTTGAATATGCCATCAAGATGGCATCATTTTTTTTTTTTTTTGCATTAGTGCATCCTTCCCGTTTAACAGCCTACATTATCTGGGCAAAAGAAATGAACAGTCTACATTAGCTTGCTACGTCTCCATAATTAATATTATTTATTGAAGTGGAAATATTTAAAACAAACAGATAAAGATCCGGAGATATGGAGTTCTGGGGATGCTTCCTTGAGAGCTGAAAAATCTCCAGCTGTCGCCACCATTGCATCAGCCCTTACTTGAGGTTGCAGGTCAACAATCCTGTAGCCGGAAAATATTCAAATAAGACGGCCAATGGAAGCTTAAAAGAGCAAAAAGAATATCCAACCAACTGAAGTTTTCTGTTTGATTATATAACATACATAGAAATCTTCTATCTTTTAGTTTCGGGGATCCTGTTATGTTGTGGTTCTGCTCATTTTGCGGTTGAACCCAAGTAGAAATTCTATTTCAGGCTTACTGTAGTCTTATTTGTTTAAGTAGTTTCTTTGCGTGAAGGAGGTTATCTAAACATAGACTATGGATCGATCCCTTTCATCAGAGTTTTGACTAACGAAAAAATTTTGACTTCTATTTTTGTTTCTAGAGGAACACTAATATCAAATCTTCAACGTGTGTTTTGAATGTAATAATTAATATAAAACGAGCCGGAAAGTTTTTCCAGGCTCCTGACTCCTGAGCGAGGGATAATGGATCAAGGAGGCTTCCAGGTTCTTCATGAACCTTAATGTCCCTCACCCACGGGGACTCCATCGTCCAGGTTAAAGACACTCTAACCACCAACATTGATTTATAAAAATAAATATGTAAGAGGAGTTTTATCTCGAATTCTCAAACAAATATAGAGATAGGTAAATTCTAATGAAAGCTATTAGAGGGTTTTTTTATATATAATAGAGCTTTTTTATACTCTCTTTATTTATTTACTTATTTATATAACATAGAGTTTTCAACCCTAATGAAAAAGATATGGATAAATTTCAATTAAATCCAATTAAAAAGTAAAAATTTACCCCTACGCTTTCAACACATTTCTAATCAGGTCATAAGATTAGTTAGAAATTTTTTAATCTTATAAATTTACTTCAATGCACCTGAATGTTTCCAGGTCTCTTACCTCTCTCAATGCCAAAAAGAATTCATAATTTGTTGAGAGAAAGGAGTTTATGGATTTCGAGAAGAATTTATAGATTTCAAAATGATTTTTATAGATTTTGAGATAGTTTTTACGGATTTTAAGATGATTTTACCTTTGTTTAAGTGCACCGTTGAGAAGAGTTCTTCCCAAACGTAGCCTTGAAAAACATTCAGGAAAAAAAACGTAGCCTTGAAAAAAAAAGAGCGAAAAGCGGTGTGCACATTTAACAGATTGAGGAATATGTAATTAGCTCTTATTATTAATTTTTTAAAAGTGTAGAGTTTTAACTTAAACCTTTATTTTGGCATTTTACTTTTATTTAGTTGGGTTTTTCCTACAAAAAAAAATAAGGAGATTTAGCCTCAGGTCCCAAATAAACAAAATATTTAAGGAATAATCCCATGTAAAAAAATATTTAATGAGAGGTCACATTGACAACATGAGGTGTTGTCAACACAATACATGTTATTGTCAATACAAGGATCTCATGTTGTCAATGGGATTTTTCATTAAAAATTTTTGTCCAAAGGACCATTCCTTAAATATTTTGCTTATTTGAGACCTGAGACTAAATCTCTCAAAAAAAAATATGTAAACGAGGAATTAGACTTTGAAAGTAGAATACAAATAGTGAAAAGTAAACTCGTTTATGTGTGTTTGGGAAGTCCGTTGGGAGAAATAAATTTACAGATTTCAAGGTATTTTGTGGATTTCAAGATGGTTTTATGGATTTCGAGATGGTTTTAATGAATTTCGAGATTGTTTTTATAGATTTCGAGATGGTTTTATATTAAAATATGTGCACCGTTTGAGAAACGGTGTTCCCAAACAAGCAGTATTACGTTGGCCCGAGGGAAGCAAACTCGTTCATCCATTACATGAAGTTATTGGCCCGTTTGGTTTAGTTTACAGGGAGTTTAAATACACATTAAACAATGTTTTTTCATATAACGAGATAATCTCCTTCATATATATACCTATCTTATGTAAAAATACTTTTCTACCGCGTTCCCAAATAGACCCATTAACAACCTTTTAATCCTTGAATTGTTGAAAACGGATATCCAATTAAGCATTAACCATACACATTTTAATATTTATTTACAATTATTATATATTACTTTTAGTCATTTTATACAAAAACCAATTGATTTTTTTAGAGATAAGATAGCTAAATGAATTACTTTAAAGTATTTATATTTATTATTTTTTTAAACTAATTTACTTAACTTCTAAACTGATTGTATAATTTAATGATACATTAAATAAATACTTTCAAATAATGTATCTTAATTTCTTAATGTTGCAAAAGAAGTCGACCTGGTGGAGGTAGTGTTATACATTTTTGTTATTTACTGGATATCATGTTTGCCATTCAATAAAGGTGAAAATGCATAAACTATTCCTTGCTTCATTCTGAGTTTTCTGAAACATAATAGTTTTTGAACAACATGAAAACCAAGCCAAACGCAGATGACAATAAATAATACAAAAATCAACAAAATTAATAAGCAAACGAACAAACGGATGCAATCACACTTCGGTACAATATCAACAGTAAAGCTGCAATGCCGCAACTCACTACTCACAATTATATCTTAATCTTAGGACAAGCCAGTAAGCCACTTATCAACATGGAAATGATTCTACCATAGAAACAAATAATGAACAGTAAATATGCTATGGAAGAAAGATCATTTCTATATGCAGCAGCATTACCAATATTTACTCAAGTTTGTGTGGCATTGGGTCCGAGTCCCAAAATCTTCCTTGTTTTGCCCACAAACAAATCTCCAGACTTGATCAAGCCTGGGATTCTCCCACTGATCGTCAAGAATGGAAATTGTGCCACCGCTTCTTTCCTCCCAAGTGATACGATTGCCAATGCTGAATGTGGCTTGTAAGCTTTCATATTCTCTTCATTTACCTCCCTCCATCAACAGCCTCAAGTTATTCACAACCATTTCAGCCTGCTTCTGTGCCAGAAACCCCTGTTTGATTTCATGTTTTGCAGATTCCCATCAAACAATTTCTATTCAGCATTAAGTAGAAACCCTCTCCTAATTAAATTTTTAAATGCAAGTAGTTCCCTGTAATACACGTTTTGGACGTCCTATGAAGAAATTCTCAAATATAATAAATCCAGTGCCTAATTTCATCCCCAAAAGTTGATAGAAGACTTTTCACTTTCATCAAAAGCACCCTGAGTAACTTTAATATTTGTTTCAGGGTGCTTACTATGGAATATTTGTTTCAAGGTGACAACTTGGCAGCAATAAATACTTACTGTAATATTTGTAATATCTCCAATTGCAAAGATGTTTTTCCGATCCTTGACTCTCAAATGTTCATCCACCATGATCCTTCCATGAGCATCCAAGTCATTCTTCAACGCAGTTTCCTTGAGCCATGCTGTACCAAGTGGCTTTTCTGTGCAGACAAAATGACAATCTGCCTCGATGATCTCCCCAAGTTAAGTTTGATATGCCTTGTTTCGATCTGCAATGGAATTCAAGTCGACTCTTTGCTGTAGCTTCACCTCAACACCCTTTGATTCAAACCATTTTAGACTCTTGTCAGAAGCCTTTGGCCCAATGAATTCCATCAGCCTGGATCCTTTGTGCACTAGAGTAACCTTTTTATGTGGAAAATCAACAGCAATCTCTCCTGCCAGTTCAACACCAGTCGGACCAACTCCAATAATCAGAACGGAATTTGCAGATTTTATCTTCAGATTTTCTGCCATTATAAAGAAATTTAATGGCTTGTACTCTGATTAGGCCAATGCATGACATATCTGAATCTATTCTATAAAACATTCACACAACATAATTAATAGTCCACGATAGACACTATCAATGCATCATATGGCTGCATTAAAAAAACAGTATAAAAATATGATCCCGGAAATTACTTTTGTGTTCTAAAATATCTTCCATGGATGTACAACACCACCATGGTTCAATGGAAATGAACTTTTTTCCTCGAAAACTATATAACGCTGTGAATGCTGTCGAGTGTTTATGTTGGAACAGATTATTGCCTAAACATTTGCAAACATCTCAATTTTACATATTTCTTTGTTCCACCTCTAGTGAAGTTAAATTAAACTTTACCTTATAAGTATTGGGCAAGCCTGTCTTTCCTACTGTTCGCAACAGGATCTTCATGGCCTGTGGCAATAACAAGATAGTCATAGGGAATCAGATGGCCGTCAGCGGTCAATACCTCAGTTTCTGTGATACCGGCAGCACTGGATGTGACGATGTTTCCATTATTGAATTAAACTCTGGTTGATCAGAGACCTCTCTGCAGAGGATGGCTCAACCATTGCCCTCAAGTTTGCCCATGGTATCTCAAAATACTCCTTCCTGAATTGAAATGTGCTCAACCAGCTAATGAAAACGACAACCATGTTGAGAGAGAGTGCCATGAAAAGGTTTATGCATCAGTTGATCATAAAGCTAACCTTTAATTCTCTATTTTTATTTAAAAAGTTTACTCAAAAAATAAGATAAAATTAATTCATTTTAACTCAATTTTTTTATCATTTATATTTAATTAAACCCTAAAAATTAAAAATATGGATGAAATAAAATAATATTCTAAGTTTTACCAGTTAATTTTTATAAATAAAATATAATGTATTAAATTCTATAATTTTGATATAGCCGGTTTGACCCTGAACTGACTCATCAGTTTTTGAATAACTGTCTCATCCGGTTGAATGAGTAGTCCGGTTTTTTGAATCCAAGTGCCAAGTGCACCGGACAGAAGGTATGGGCCTGAAGACGTCCCAGTTGTTGTGGATCTCAAGTAATGGGCCTGATTGGGTCCACTTTCTAAAATGGGTGAAGCGCAACGGGAAGGGCCAAGAGAAACGATGAATGGGATAATATCCAATAAATATTTCATTCTAGGAGACTTTTAGTATTATAAGAGAGAGACATACTGTGCCCCGTTTGGTATAGAAGTACATTTACGTAAGTTAAGGTAAATATTTGAAGGAGTATATCGTTTTGCAAAAAAATATTGTCAAACATGCATTTGACTTTTGGAAACGCTCTTACAAACAATCTCACTTTCTACTATACAATGCAAGAGTGAGTGGGGTAGGAAAGTATTTTGGCATATGAAAACACTGGATGGATATGAAGGACTCAATCCTTTGTAAATCTTGTTTCATCTTAGACAAGAGAGCACCATAGCTGATCACCTCCCAAGACCCCACTTATCAATCCCAACCAGGCTCATCATCATCATCATCATCATCATCATCATCATCATCAAAGACTTCCCACTAATAGGGTCACTCTTGCGGACTTTTGTGAGGGTTAGAAGATTGGTTTAGGGAAATTTAATAGATGAATTAATGAATAAAAGGTCTCAAAGATTGGTAAAATTATCATCAAGTCCCAACAGCAGCTGATTCGGTTAACATTAATAACCTCACCAGCTGTCAATAACATCTGGACTAACTACTGTTGGGACCTGATGGTAATTTTACCAATTTTTGAGACATTTTGTTCATTAATTCTTTTTATTGGGATCTAATTATAAATTGGTCATTTGAATTATTATACTGGCTGTGTTTGGGGGAGCGATTGCACTCCTCAAACACACGTTTACTAATATTTTTTCTGTAAATCGAGATAATCTCCTTCACATATTTACTTCGATTTATATAAAAGTACTTTTCTACCGCGTTTCCAAATAACGGGAGAATGTGAGGTGGAGTGGACAGTAGAAATGTGATGTGACATATATTCAATGTCAGTGCATATAGTTCCAAGCTCACCGGCCTTAGCCCAAGAGAGACGATAAAGAAAGACTTGGAAGAAGGTACCGAATGTTGACTGACAAGCTGTAGCTCTAGTTGACTGAAAAGTCTGTCAACGTTGGTCTTCCCCATTGTCTGTGGCTCTCAACTGCTCCAACTCCCACGCAACATGATACTTTGCTATTCTTCAATTTGGAAATTTCAATTAATCCGTATAAAATATAAAATTTACGGTAACTCATATTTCTTTATAAAGTCTAAATAATGCACTTGATTTTTCATAAAGCCCAGTCTCAAAATTTATAGTGCAATTTCTGTATTGTGAACAATATTTTATATTTTAGCCTGGAGAAAGTATTTTATTATACATTACATCTCTCTTCCATTATATAAGGGATAATTTTTTGCTATATTCCTATTTTTTATATTGCACCTGTTTAATAACTATGTAAGAGGAATTTTATCTCGGTAAACGTACGAATGGCTTTTGAATGCCCAAACGGGCTATCCAAACAAGTCTATTGTCTCTTCCAGTCTTCCTCATTGTTCTTTTTTTTTTGGGAGGGGGCAATCGGCACATTCCCTCTCTTTCAACTTCTCTAATGCTGCGTTTGGTACATTGGAAATGAAGTCATAGAATTGGAATTGAGGTAGGAAGTGGAAAATTGTGCTGTTTGATTTGTGAGAACCCACTTCTATGGAATTGAAAAATGGGTCCCATGGAACTGATATGGGTTCTCAGATATACCTATCGAACTGTATGGGTTCTATGGAAGTGAAGATATATGACTATTATACCATCATGAATTTTATTAATTGGCAACATTGCCCTCCTTCATCACCGGTGACAGCGTCTCTAGAATCATCGACTCAGATTGACGACGGCAATGGCCTCCTTACTTTGTCACAGCGACGGCGACGGCCTCTTTACTCTATCACAGCTTCGTCGCTTCGATCTCCCTCTCCCTCTTCAATCTGCGATTCCAAGCTCCATCTCAATCTTCGATCTACGGTTCCCTCTAACACAAGCTCTGTTTCTCGATCTCATTCAGTGTCTCTCGATCTCCTCCGCTTTTATGCCTGTGCTGGTGGCCGACAATGGCTATGGATGTATGGGTGGTTGACATTGACGCTCTCTCTTCTTCGTCCTTGTAAGGATGAACAGTGCTGACGGTAAGGATGGTTGTTCTGGACAAACGGTGCCGACGGTAAGAATGGTATATTAGTCTTTTCACATTACAAATATAAATATTAAATTAAAGTAATATCCACTTCTTCCAGCATACCAAATATACTTTTAATCTCATTTCCACTTCCAGATCCATCAAAATCAGTTCCACATACCAAACAGGGTATAAAGGTAATTTTAAGAAAAAGTGTTGAGTCTTTTACATTTTAATGAACTTTTTAATCGGCGTGGGTGATTTAGTCAATTACCTCTTAAAAATTGTGTCTTACAGAAATAAACAGAGTAGTTACTAAACCAAATTTTATCCATAAACTTCTCACCACCAACTGAAGTCCACATTTAGACGACATTGTAAAGATTAATTAACGAAGTGCATGCATGTGGAGGAAGCGACTGCAAATTGCTCTGCTTATTAGTTAAACATTCGAACAACAATCAACAACATGAGACGAGATATGTCAATTGTCTTGCTCACGTCGGAGAATATAAACCAAACTAAGAATGTTTTAGCTCAACGGTAAATCACTCCCCACACACACACACACACACACACACACACACACACACAACGATTTAGATTATAAACTTCACTCTCACTACTTCAAGTGCGCATTAAACATCAACACCGCAACTTTGTGTCCTATCCAGGCGACCGCCGGCAAGCCTGATATAAGCGGGACAGTTAACGTGGATGTGGTACGTCCCGGACACCCACGAACCCACCTTCCACTTAACGCCTCCTTCGACCACCACCTTGAGCATCACCGCCCCGCTATTCTGATCCTCCTGCAGAACGTCCACCACATACCGCGACACCGGCACCGCGATGCCGTACAAGTAGGGCGACCAGACGGTAACGTCGTCATTATCTTGGTATGAGGGAGGGAGGTTCACGGACCGCGAGACCTGCTGGCCACGGTAGGAGACGTAGGCATCGAGGGAGCGATAGAAAACGCCGATTCGATCATTGGGGTTGTGAGCAGAGATAGTGACCTGCATGGTGAGGTTGAGGGTCGGAGGAGGTAGTTCGGAGGAGGAGACGTTGAAGCCGTAAAGGGCAGCGTCCTGGAGGGTGAAACGTGGTTTGGTGGGTCTCAAGATGATCAATATTAAGATGATGATGAAGAGCACAAGGCCGGCCAAGGCCAGGAAGCCGACGAGTATGCGGCGGATGAGCTGGCGGTACTTATCCTCGCCGTCGCAGTGGTGTTGTTTGAACAGGAACATGATGTTTTGTATTTGAGTGGATGATGGTCCGCCTCAAGCCTGCGAATGTGTTCGTATTTATAGAAAAACTTGTTTAGTGGGGTGGTTGATGCATGGGATTTAATAGGCATTCATAGTACTTCAATCATGGATGGGTATGATAGAAATGGTAGATCAACCAGGTTATTACTAGGAAAAAGAGAAACCGTCAGCATATGGGAAATAAGACGATTATGATAACCCCTAGTTAACCTGGGGACATAGCCTTGTATTTGTAGGGGACCTAGTATTCAGTCCATCAATGAATACGGGCCAGCAAATTGAGTCTCAGTATATATTAGTTCATGACACCTAATTGAATCAACTTAATTTCGTAAACTTAATAAATCACTTTATATTTAGGTCGGAAAAAGAAATAATGATACCACATATAAATATAAATATAATATGTTGTGCATTATTAAATTACTCCAACGGTGGTTTGTTACGAGTCTGAATGAATTTTAAAGCCATGTGAACCCCTTCCACGGAGTCTACGACGACTCAAGGCTTGTTTGATTTTAGGGTAGGTAAGGTAGGGAAGGGTATGAGGTGGCTTGAGGGGGAGAGGAGAATGAGGGATAATTTATTTACCTCAAGCTGTTTTGTTCGACGGTGGGATGGAAATGAGGAATGAGATGGAAAGTTTTGATGTTACCTTATTTGATTATATTTAAGGGAAATAAATGAATAAGATTTTAATGATTTTGTATTTGGTTCAAGAGAGGTATGAAGGGGAGTAATGACTAATTTACCATTATACCCTTATATTTTAGTTCATTTTTTATTTCTATGCTATACAAATTAATATTTAAGCTTAAACATATATAATAACGTAATGTATTCTTTTAATAATTATTCATTTGTTAAAAATGTGTATTTTCTTTAGCAGTGTTACATTTTTATGTATAATTATCAAATTAAAATATCAATTCACGTCTTTGATATAAAATTCACATTAGCAAAAAGTCAAAAACAAATATAGTAAAAAGAAAGTAGATTTGCAATAAGAAAAACTTTTAAAATGAAAGGATTTATCATCATAAAAGAAAGAGGCACCATAAAAAAAATGAAAGGATTTATTTTTTCTCGCTGTATGTTAAACTTCACATTCTTTTTCAGATAGTCGTACTGTGTGGCCAAAATTAAAATAAAGCCAAATGTGTTTTTGTTCTTTATTTAGAGTATTCATGGGAATATGATAAAGTCTGTGAAGGTAAGTTAGTCAAGATTTTTAACATCCCTAAAAAAAAAACTTAATTTGAAGGGACCAATGTAAGGGGAGGAAAGGGATTGCAAAAGCAAATGTTAATTCCCATGCCTTTCTAAATTTCAAAAGGTGCTAATTTTTCATTCTCTTCCACCTTCTCCATTCCAAACAAATATTATTTTACAATTGCACATTAATTTATATTTTTTAATTTTATCACATTTAAATTATTTTAAATCCTACTTCAAAATCAATTAATATGATCATATACATATAATAAAATTATATAATGATATTTTTTATTTGTAATCAGTCTAATAAAATATTGTAAAAGATTGAATTAACAGTTTTATCTTTTTACCATGAAAAAGTTTCTTTCTTCTACCAAACAAACTCTTGAACAGCAATTAATTAATAAACTCTTGCAATTATAGCCTAAATCTCACCCTTTTATTCACGCTAATCCTATTTCACTTTCGAAACCTCGAAATTCGGGTCTTAAAGGGGGCCATGATAATTTTAGACGGGGACAAGGGGCAGGAGTTTTCGGGCAGGAAGAAGCCGGAATTAAAGGGGGGCGATAACGTGAAGATCCGATGCCGACGCTAAGGAAGACCCGACGCCGGTGAAAACGCAGAGTGGAGGGGTGGGTGAAGAGTGAAGACGCAGTGTGAGAACTGAATGAATGGAGTTCGGATGGGCCATTTCCCCCTCCCCTTACCTACCTTCAAACCAAACAAGCCCCAGGACTCCATGCGTCAATGATAATGACAAATAACAACTGGCTATAGCTTTGGAAAAGAAAGGAACGTCGACTGCTTCACTAGCTAGTTGGTGATTACTTAATTCAAATGGAAACAAGAGAGTTGATGATGACTAGGACTATTGTAAGTTGAAACCGCTCTCGATCTTAGTAAAAGAGGAGCTTTCATATGTTTTTTTTTGTTGGCCACGCTGTCAATCCTTAAATGCAAAGGAACTACTTGACCGCTCAAAACAGCGAGCAAGTCCACTGCGATGTCGTCGGTCTACAGACTTGTGCGTGCGTACACTGAGTCGAAATATAAAAAAAAGCGACCATCTTTTAGATATTACAGATTAATGGTATTTATTTTTCTCTATCCTTTAATGAGATGGAAATTTTAAAGCATAATGGAAGCTGCAATGGCGATGATGGTGGTACATTTGATAAGCCTGAACTGTGAAGTTGGAAGTGAATTCATAAAAGGACACATTGAGTGTTTCAAAGTGGTCTCTTTATTGGAGGAAGTATGTCTTCATCACATCTCCACTGAAATAATTTTTTTTAAAACTTAATATATACGGTTCAGGTTTAAATAATTTTTTTATTAAATAAAATGTTCAGTAGGGTAACTGGTCCCATTTCCAATTCATTGAATATGGAGTAACAAGCTCCTACAATAATTGTTAACCCGATTGGGTTTAATGCTAATAATCTCTCCTTTCGGGGTTATGAACAGATTTCATAATGTGCGAGGATTCTCGTGGTGGAAGACGTGAGTTAATCCCCTTCTCTGTAAGGTGATGATTATATATCCCACACTTTAATTAACGGGACTCTGTATGTATGTAGATTGGGTTGATTAACACAGATTCAATCTTGATTAACCAAGTAAGATTCTATCTTCCACACATTCTTCTATTCCAGATGCATAAAGAAGTCCTTTATCATACTCAAAAATATGGTTTTCAGAGAACTTATTCAAACAATTTTTTATGTTATTTTTTCACCTTGTTTTAAAAATAATCTTATGAAATTATTCTTCGTACAACAAGAAGAATGAACCAAACTCATAATTACTAATGTGAACACTCATCCAAAGTAGTAAATTATTGTAAAGCAAGGGTGAATAAAGCAACCACTGCCAGTGAAAAACGAAAGAACATGATCCGCCAATGTGAACACTCGTCTAAAGCGAATTATTCAAAGCTCTTTATGTTTTCCAATGGTGCGTACTATTGGCGCACTTTCATGTATCGGCGTGTATTATACCTATATTTAACGGTGTTTTTCTGTAAATAGAGATAATCTCTGTTTACTTTAGAAACTATAAAAACACTTCTGGATAGTTTTTCTAACCGGAAACATTATTCTTATCAGCCCAATGAATCAGTTCTTTGCCATCAAAATAAAGGCCTACACAGACGGAACCAGTTTCAGTGTATCTCCCTCTGCTATGCGTCCCGTCCTCATCCTCTTTTTTAATATTATTATATTTTAATATATTATTAATAATTAATATAATTATAATTAATATATTTAAAATATATTTATATATTTAATATTTTAAATTTATTCTATTTTATTATAATAATTAATATATTTAAATTTTATTTATATAATATATTTAATATTTTAAATTTATTCTATTTTATTTATTTTTTATGGATATGGACACCGTGTTGGGGTTAGATCTTTTGACTCAACAAGGCATGCAAAATCATCTTTTATCTTCTTCTTCTAGATAGAATGATAACATTCCATGGAAAAACACGTTTGTTGATGTGCCTGCTGACTCTCATACTGGAGCTTAACCTGCAACACAAATTGCCAGCATGTTAATTCCATTTGACCAGATGGTTATCCATGAGGAGCAAATTTCACAGTTTCAGAGGAAGCGGAAGGTATTTGAAGATGCTATTGATGTATGATTAATCACTATAGAATTGTATCTCAAGTATTTTTTTTAATATCTGCTTGCAGAATGGAGGGCTAGAATCTTTTTAATTATTATAAAAATATTAAAAAAATTCAATAATTCATAAATAAAAAATAAATAAAATAGAATAAATTTAAAATATTAAATATATAAATATATTATATAAACATATTTTAAATATATTAATTATTATAATTATATTAATTATTAAAATATATAATAATATTAAAAAAGAGGATGAGGACGGGACGCATAGCAGAGGGAGATGCACTGAAACTGGTTCCGTTAAAGCTCCATGTTCATCTGCCTTTCCCTTCATATATATAGGTATTATCTCTCTTCTCTTAGTTCCAATCACCTGTTAACGAGTGCAGAGGATTTGAGAGAAGGAGATGGGCTTGCCTGCATTCTACAAATGGTTGGTGAAGAAATACGAAAATGTTACAGTGAAATCCAACCAAGACACCGAAGAAACCGAAGGTGCTACCTCGTCTAACACCACTGCTCCTGTCTTTGATAACTTGTACCTCGACTTGAATGGAGTCATCCACCCTTGCTTCCACCCAGATGATGATGACGTAACTCACTTCTCTCTCTTCTCTTCCTTTTGTTTTTGTTTGTGTCTCTGTGTGTGTGTGTATTAAGAAAGTCAGAGCTTGCATGATAAACCTTGAAGAGTACTGCAAAATTTGACATTATGATACGTAGAGCACACCGGCAACGTTCGAAGACGTCTTCCACAATGTCTTTGACTACATTGATCGGCTTTTCAACCTAGTTAGGCCTCGCAAGCTCTTGTACATGGCAATAGGTGAGGGACTTAATATTCCGTCCTCAGATCTAGTCATTAAAATACTAGCTAGAAGAGCTTTGTCTCTCCCGGTTCTATGGTCGATCCATATATGAATAGTTTCATTATAAGAAGAAACATAGTTTGTGCGTGTTTCTTTTACAGACGGAGTGGCCCCTCGGGCCAAAATGAACCAACAGCGATCGAGGCGTTTTCGATCAGCAAAAGACGCGGAAACAAGGGTGAGTTTGAGTAATGTAATTCGAACATTGGCCACAGTTCATCATGGGGCTTGATAAATATATTTGTCCTCTTTCGTTTTTCATAGGAATGGGAAGAAGGCAGGTTGAGAAGGCAGTTTGAAATGGAAGGCAAGCGAGTTCTTCCGAAACCAGAATCGGATGTTTTGGATTCCACTGTGATTACACCAGGCACCGAGTTCATGCACAAACTCTCAAGAGCCCTGCAGGATTATATCTTTGAGAAGATAACTCATAATCCCGCTTGGAGGAATATCGTTGTAAGTCTACGTGGGCCGGGCATTACTTTTTTCGTTCAAAACGAATTAATTCAGACACATTTGTAACATTTGTTTGTATCTCAGGTTATTCTCTCCGATGCCAATGTCAGTGGAGAAGGAGAACACAAAATCATGTCTTTCATACGAAGGCAGAGGAGTCTCAAAAATTATGATCCAAATACTAAACATTGTTTATATGGGCTGGTACGTAAAAAATCAGAGTTTGACTTTTATATAGCTTCATTCTGCTGTAAGAGCTTCTATCATCAAAGTTTGTCATGTTGGAAACCTGTAATGCAGGATGCTGATTTGATAATGCTGGCCCTGTCAACGCATGAACCCCATTTTTCAATACTAAGAGAGGTGGTTTTGAATTTTGATATCTACAAGTGCATTTATTATTGACAGATGGCTTTAGAATCCATTTACTTCTATATTTGATTTATTCTCTCATTCTAACTGTTGGATATGCTACACAGGATGTGTTCACACCAGGTATGCAACCAAAAAGTGCAGCAATATCTTTCGAGGTATCATATGCACAAGTAATTGCTTCCCCCTGTTGGTGTATGCTTATAAGTCTCAACGTTTAATTTTCCATTCTGTAGTTTCTGGACATTGGGTTGTTGAGGGAATATCTTGAACATGACTTGAGCATACAAGATCCACCCGAAGACATCAACATTGAATTTGAGAGGATAGTTGATGATTTTATCTTCATCTGCTTTTTTGCTGGAAATGATTTTTTGCCTCACTTGCCTTCTCTGGAAATTCATGAGGTAATTTTACCAAAATTTACATGCTTATATTATATCATATGGCTTCAGATTGCTGCCATTTATATTCTTGCTGTCCTGTAGGATGCCATTGATTTGCTAATGACAGTTTACAAGAAAGAGTTTAAGAATATTGGAGGGTATCTTGTTGATATGAGCAAGGTAAACTTCCTCTGATTCCTCTGATATAATTTATATTCTCCTAGAACTTTGTTTTGCGAGCACTGCACCTGCGTGTCCCTATGATACTGACTGTAATAGGTCGAGGACGGAAAAGGTGCTTTTGTGAAGCTATCAAGAGTCGAAAAGTTCATACTTTTGGTTGGAACATATGAAGAGAAAATTTGTACAAAAAGGTCCGAAATAAGAGAGAAAACATTGAGAAGATTTATGAGAGAATATGAACAGACTGTAAGTTCAAATACCAAATTTGAAACATCCATACGTTTACGTTTAACTTGTATCTGCTTAATTCTCTCAATTCTTATCCAGAAGCAGGATGGGGAGGATGCAAGTTTTGAACCATATCAAGAAAGTACTTCTGCGTCTGGTTTCCTCTGTGAGAAGCCCACGGTTTCTACTGATTCAGAAGTAAGTTGGCGTTAGTCTTCCCTGGAAGAACGATTCAGTTGGTATTTACAAATAATGACAAAAGTAATGTACTGTATGTGAAACGATATTTTGATCCGCAATGAAGGAGCAGCAGATTTTGCAGAACACAAAGGAGTTAAAAGAACAATTAAATAGTATCATTAAACGCAAATCTGATATCTTTAGAAGTGGAGTGTTCCCAGTTGATAAGGTACGGCCTCTTGCACAGTGAAGGCTCCTAATTAGCTTCTTTGAATGATTCTTTTATCTCTACCAGCATGCATAATTTAGAAAGTACTCGTAACATATATCAATTGTTATGCGTTGTTCCAATTCCTTGCAGATAAGATTAGGAACAACTGGTTGGAAAGAAAGATATTACAAAATGATGTTCTCTGCGGAAAGTATAGAATCCAAGAGAAAAGAAGTGGTAAATTCTTAACTGTTTCTTCTCCTGACCATAGTCTCTTGTGGTAGTACTTCTTTTTTAAACATTTATGTTCCATAGGGAATGAATTTGACTAATAATATTTTCCTGTACAGGTTGGTAAGTACACTGAGGGACTGTTATGGGTGCTTAAATACTATTATTCTGGTGTTCCTTCGTGGTCATGGTAAGCCCATTGATATGGATACACCCCCCGGGGGAATTATTGGTTTTGCATTTATTTTATTTATGGATTTATGAGTTGTAACAGATAAGAACTGTATGATGCAGGTTTTATCCGTACAACTACGCACCTTTTGCTTCAGATTTTAGGGGAATGACTCAGGTGAGATTAAACTTTCAGAAAGGTGTCCCTTTGAAACCTTTTGATCAGCTTCTAGCTGTTCTGGCCCCGAAGAGGTAACTATTTGATATATTCTATGTTGATTTTTATGTCCTACAAAATAATGGAACTGATTTTTCTTCTGGGGCAGCGCTCAAGCACTACCAAAGTGTTATTCACAATTAATGATTGATGAGGGGTCAAACATAATTGACTTTTATCCTCATGGTAAGGTTTATATGTTAGGAATCTAAAGCATTCAAAATTCCAATGGTTTCTATTTTCTTCATCTTGTTTATCTTGCTTTGAGTTTGTAGATTATGAAGTTGACATGGAGGGAAAGCGGTTCACGTGGCAGGTTTAATTTATCTCTGGAATTTTCACTCAGAGTCATCAAAATCTCTTTTTTGTCCTCGTGGTGCATTAAGTTAACAGAACGATCGATTCTGTGATAGGGCTACTTGAAACTTCCGTTTATAGATGAAGCGCGGCTTTTGACTGAATCAAGAAAACTCGAGAAAGAATTAACTGTACGTATGGTTTAATTACAAATTTTCAAGAACTCTTTTCTTTGGATGTTTCTTGAGCCACGGTTCCCTTTTTTCCCCAGCAAGAAGAAGCAGTTAGGAATTCAGTAGGTTCAGACCTACTGTTTGTTGCAAATACTAGCAAACTGGCAGCGAAGATTAGATATTCTTGCCAAAATGTATCAAATAATATTGAAATGAGCATAAGGTTTGTGAATTGTCACGTTAATGTCGTGATTGATGAGATCCCTTTGATCTCAGGAATTGACTCTTCTTATATTCTTGCTAGTGATGGGATCGGGGGCTTCGTTAGACTCTGCACTGAGAATGTCAAGGTTGATTTGGAATCTCAACAAGATTGTGCCATGTATGATCTCAAAACATGTCCTTTTGCCGTCTTATTATCCTTAATTCATCGCTTGATGTTACGTTATTCTGCATGCAGATGTGCGTATTACGATCTACCTGTTGAAGGTAAACGTATTCCTGGTTTACTTCATGGCTTGAACCTACCGGAAAAGGTAAAAACTAGAAGACCCCGTGTTGTCTAACACTGGTTGGCGCATCTGCGATTGACTTGTATGAAATTATATATGCAGAGAATCTCTGGAGATGATATTAGGGAGACCACACTGTGGCATGAACGGTATTGATTAGCTCTTGTTTTGCCATCTTCCTTCCTTCATTCCTTTTCTAACGCTCTCTTGAAAACGACTCAGGTCCCGGTATGAAGACAAGTTTAGAAATGCAAACAATTACAATACATGGAAAAGTAGTGAAGGAAGCAGATATGAAGACAAGTATAGCAATGCAAAGAACTACAACGACAAATGGAAAAGTAATGGAGGCAGATATGAAGACGAGTATAGAAATGCAAAGAACTACAACAACACATGGAAAAGTAATGAAGGGAGTAGAAGCAGGTTTCAGTCCTGCTCTAGCAGTAGCGTCGTTCACAAAGGTGGGGGTGTTGGATGGAGTTCAGGTTCAGGTAGAGGCAAACAAGCTCACACTCCCAATAGCAATGGAGACAACTACGACATGGGACTTAGTCGGAGAATGCAGACACTGGGAATATCAAACTCAGAAACCAATCAAACGACCAGTCGTTACGTGACATCATCGTTTTGGGCATCCGGAAATGGTAGTACCTCCACGGGCAATCATAGGTTTGAAGCAGACGCAAAACCTTTTGTTTGGGGCAGGGGCAGGGGCAGGGGCAGGGGTCAGGGGCTCTGATGACATAACTACGACATGGAAGAATGTTGCTGCCAACTCTAACAGCTCGGGAAAAGGATTTCCCAATCAAAAATGAAAATCTTTGGGGTAAAAACTAGTTGACATGATGCTTCATGCTCTCTGCACAAGTCACTGCTACATTCACGTATTCACGAAAAAATTTTTTGTTTCATGCCGCAAACACTAAATAGATAGGTGGAAAAAAGAATATCTTTGATCAAGACAGCGTTTGGCAGGAGAAATAGAAAGAGCATATAAGAGGCACATAGAAAATGATATGTTCTGTGGGTTTAGACATTAGCTCTTGCACTCTTTTAATTGTTTCAACCCATTTAGAAGTTGTTATTCTCTTCTATGGTTTTAAAAGTCATCAGTACGGTATCACGAAAGCATATATCATATTAAACTCCTGAATTATATTTATTCACTGGTTATCTTGTGAAGAGTTTATTGGTTTATAAAGATAGGCATTGACGATCTAAAAGCGATAAAATTATTAAATATCGAAAGTATTCTCTTCCTTCATATATAGACGTAGGAGGTAGCTCTCTGTTGCTTGAAAGGCAATAATAAATTTAAAAAAACATTATAATGATGATTTTGTCTTGACTTACGTGTACCGTCAGAGAATATAAGTTTCCAAGTAAGCACATTATAGAGTGGCTTCTGGAGGATTATCCAGCTTATGATGAGGTCAACTCAAATGGTTTCGTAAAACGCTTCCTAGGCTCTCAGATCAATCTGCAAATCACACACTTCTTGCTTTGTAAGTTCCTCTCTGCAATTCCACATCTTTGTAAGTTAATGCCTAGGAATAAAAGAAAGCTGTTGAGAAGTGTTTTGACAGCGAATGGAGGGTGTGGCAATTGTGGCAAACCAAAAGCCTTCGACGTATACAAGCCTACCCCTAAACCCATACTATCCTCCCATCCAGACCCCAACGCCACCGTCATAGCCTCGCCATCGTCCATTCCCTATGAAGGTGGATGCGGCTGCGGCCACCACCGCCAGGTGACTTTTTAAACTTTGATCTGCGCTGTTCAAAGTTTATCTCTTCTTCCTTTTCCTCCCTTTTCTCTGGAGATAAGTAGGAGTGCGTTTTTAAACTTTCTGTTCAACTTTAACGTTACAACTAATAGTTTATAGAGACAAGCCAGAACTTGAAAGGGCGAGAATAGCAAAAACAGTGGTTGCTTTTGAGAGAGAGCTTCCAATCAAAGCTAATGTATAAAAATTTTCCACCCAACCGATCCTTCTTGACCAGCTCCATCCCAGCTTAAGACAGAACACTAATTCATTTTACTGTTCTTACTGTTCTTGATTAGACTAGGTGAGGATCACGTTCTCTTACATTTCATGTTGCATGTATCATGTATGTGTGTTCTCATTTTAAGATGCTTTTTTTCTTTTAATTATTGGGTCTTTGATTTATACTCATGTTTTGATGCCCCTCAGCGACAGAGGGTAAGTTTGCATTTACCGATAAGAAAGAATGGATTTTGACTTGTCCCCTGGAAACAAATAAATAGGAAATCAAAGGGGAATACTTAGAAGGTTTCAAAAAATTAATTAATTTTTTTAAAAAATAATAACAACTAAAAAGCAGATAATTTCGGGTATAGGAAATAACAATGTTTATACTCTTCATTTGCAATCAAAACCTTTTTAAAAATTAGATACCTTCTTGAAAACCTCACACTGCTAAATGGTTGTTTGGATTAACAATAAAAATACTTTTTTCAACATAATATTTACGCTCTACATGTGAGTATATAAAAATAATTTTACCAACATTGAGTAAATCTATTTTTGTAACCACAAAGCAAACATGGCCTAAATAATTCCCCCAAAATAAAATATCTGGTTGGGTCTCTCCAGAAAAGAAGGTGGGAACTGGGATGGCCGATGGTGGTTAGAGAAGCTGGGTACAGTAACAGAAGTACACAGTCAGTCTCGAACAGAACACTGTTCATCTGTCTCTTTGAACCCCGACACACAAACAGACCCATTTCCTCCCATCAAATTATAATACTGGTAGCCGTAGGTGTCCATTTGCCACCCATCACTGCAAATTTTTCTTTTGGTAACGCGAAGGCAGATTAGGGCCTATAGCCCACCCGGTTTTTTCGGTATCTGACGTTTTTTTTAAGTCACTGGTCTTCTTTTAACAGAATTAGGTAATCTGGGATAATTGACTAATTTAGAGCGGAGAATACTCGGGTGCACCTCCTATGACGTGTTTTGCATTAAGGAGTGTGTATCTCTCACCCTCGAGCGCGGCTCCAGAATTTGAACACACGTTCGTCTGGGCTGACAGCCGCCTTAATCACTGCGCCCTAACGCTCGGTGGTACCCATCACTGCAAATTTGTTTCACAATTTATATCACTCTGAAAAGACTGAAATAAATAATTTCATAAATTACATTGGGCTTGTTTGTAAAAGTTAAACACAAGTTCAATAGTGTTTTTCTGTAAAACGAGATAATCGTCTTAACATATTTATATTAGTTTACGTAAAAGTACCTCTTTACCGCGTTCTTAAACATGTAGATGAGTTGCCAGCAAACTGATTTCACTAATTTTTGGAGCTACAATTGACAAATTGTCTCTTTTATTTTCAACCAGAACAAAAGGGTAATTACCCCAATTTTTTCATTTCATGTTGCTTACATATACAAGGAGAGATGAATTAAATTTCTTTTGTCATCAGCAGAGAGCTGACTCCAATCCATACAGGGCACCCGCATGCTTTTGGAGGCCTTCCTTCACAAAGTAAACATCTCTCATTTTCTGAAAGGCGTGCCAGGTCAGCAAGCTGTCGGACCCAGCCTGGTGGCATTTCCCAACCGCCCGGTCCACATCGAGGATCCGAGCCACCCGTTCCAACCCCCCGTACAGGCCCTTGCTACAGAACTGCATCATGTGCTTAACGTCATAAACGTTGGTCCCAAAAAACACCCTCAGCATCAGTAAGAATTCATCCAACCCGTTCGGCAACACCCGGCGGGTCAGGATCTTCATCAAATACCCGAAATCATAGGCGCTATGGAACGTCACCCAGCTCACCGAGTCGTTACACACGAGGCCCGACGACATAATCAACTCCGCAAACCGGGCGGAGTCGATCCCGTCCGTGGTGTTCCGTTCGAAGTCGATCCCCTGTTGCCTGAGCAAGGCGATGGAATCGGGAGCGTACGCGTCTCGCGCGACGTCAAAATCCCTAAAATTGAATTCCCAGATGTAGCGATTGGCGGATCCGAGGTGGGGAAGGTTGCCGTCGGCGTCGGAGAGGGTGAGGCCGAGTTGGATGAGGTTCAAGGCATCGACGTTGGACTTGAGGAAGCGGTAGTTATGGGAGGGGTGAAGTTGACGGTGGCGGGCGGCGGGGTGGGTGTTGGGACGATAGATGACGCCGGGGAATTCGGTGTCCATGGAGATGAAATGGTAGCGGTCAATGAGTTGGCCAATGAGGTGAAATTCGGAATCGAGATTGGAAGCCCATACCTGGCGGATCACAACGGGCTTGGAATCGGGATCTTGATCAACGCCCATCAGGAGATGAAACAGAAATAGAGGTTGTCGTGAAGTGTTGAATTTGGAGGAAGAGAGAGGGAGAGGAGCTGGATTTATAAAGAAGAGGTGGAAGTTATTTGGACGGATGAAGTTCATGACTCAAGTTTGGGGGGGGGGGGGGACGGGGACGGAGGGAGCGAGAGTGTCCAAGTTCAACGCGTCAGAAGAAACATGCACCGATCCAAGTTGGTAGCTTCTAGTCAAGTGGTGACTTGGTCTACATCATCACCTCATCGGAAGTCTAAGTTGAATGCTTTAATTTGTCTATATCCAACAACTTAATTATCTTCTTTAATTGTATGATGTATAATTTCTTTTAA
>JANTPZ010006980.1:0-46066 GCA_025593235.1 Vachellia pachyceras | reverse complement strand
CCTTTAAACCCCTAGATGAAGAAGTAAGTAAACATGTGATGATGCATGTATGAAAATGGACTAGGTAGGCTAAAGAATGGCAAGAAGTAACCATGCATGAGAAATGATTGATTATGAGCCAAAGAGAGGTTTTTGGTAAATTTTAAGAAGAGATGGTTTTCAAAGCTAAAGGGTTCCAATAACCCTGAAAACTGACATGTTTCAAATGGCGATTAAAAATAGAAAATGAGCTCCGATTGAGTTGAAATTTTCAGTTAAATACTACAAATCCTAATATTTAAAATGATATAAAGTTTTTAGAATTTGGATATGTGCATTAAGAGATATGATTTTCCAAAGTTAAGGGAAAAACTGTCAGTGACCATTTAGACATTGCCACAGTTTTGGAATAAACTGATTCAAACGAGCGAGAATTGGAGCCAATGAGTATTTTCCCCCTATATATCATTTAATAAGCTAAATTTAGAAATTGGAACCACTCCATTTCGATTTTTTCAGAATTAATTATGATTTTTCAAAGTTGGGGCAGAAATCTGAAAAAATGCCATGTGAACAGTAACAACGTTTTTCTACATTTTTGAAAATTCAAATTTATATTAAAAGCCCAATTTGAGTTATTCAAGGCTCAAGAGTGATTCAAAAGTGATCTAACATGAGGATGTAGGGGGAAAATAGGAGGTGTTATATAGTTCAAAGGAACGAAAGCTTTCAATATTGAAAAAAATAAATCCCTAATATTATTTATAAGTCAAGTTTCATATTTACAAGATAAATTGCTATATGGGGTATATGGATAATTTTTCATATAAAATCTATAATAAGCTATAATATAGTTCATTTTAATAATTAGATTTCATGTAAAAAAATGTGTCTACATAGTACTATTTTGAGTTGCCATGGATGCCTGCCACTGGATTATCACTACATCAATGTTAAAGCCAAAGCTCTGTTAGATTTCAACATATATATATATATATATATATTCAAAATGATGCAATCCACATTTATTGATTTCGACACACACACACACACACACACACATATGTGTGAAGTTGCGTTAATCCACTGCCTTTGGATCTTATGCATTGTTCTTAACGCTTTCGGAATTTAATTATATATATTTGCTAATGCAGTATTTCATGCGTATGAGAATCGCATATGGGTATTAGCAGGATTAATTATCAATTAAAACTTGTGTTTTACTTACATGAACCACCTAATCATCAGTTTTCGGAGAATCTAGGCCTGCTACAGGAATCCCAGAACTTTCCCTCATAAGAAAAAAAACAAATAGAACCAGACAAGCATCGTATCATTAATAAGCTCAAACAAATATCCTTCCTCAAATTAAGATAACGTAGAATCAGCCCAAGTATCACTAAGCAAATCTTCATGTAAATCATGCATATTAATTAAGGCTCAATTAAGACACTTGCTAGAAAAAAAAGACTCTCCTTTCTTCTATATTTTGGTCGTTCATTTGATCCATTATGGCTAAGATATCAGCAATTTTGAATGGCTAATCAATCATTTAGTGAGTGATTAAAGTAGTTTATTTAAATGATTTTATCATTTGCATATGATTGAAGTTTTATCTCGTAAAACATAAAAAAGTATCCTGAAGTTTTCCAAACACCTGTGAAATTAAATTCTATCCCATACATGAATCAAGATGCTTAGACGATATATTTACTTAGGAAGTTTGATATGTTTTGTAAAAAAAGGTGTTCTTTATGTTGTATCTTTTTATTTTAATTTATATATTGCTTAGTCAGGAAGTTTGACCAAAAAACAGTTGGATTTAGTATTTAATAGAAGGGAGTAGTTTTTCATAATGTAATAACTAAGATTTGAATCTCTATCGAGAGATGCATCTATTTTAGTGCTCGACATTACCTTGAATAGGACAACCTCCAACAACAAAATATTTGTCCTTAGTAAAAAAAACAGAAGAATTAGGGAATCAAAATTTTTTTGTTACAAATAACTAAAAGGGAATCAAAACTCCTTTGTTACAAATAAATAATTTAACTTATTTTTAATATTTATAAATTAGTTATCTAATTTTTATATTATAAAAGAGGAAGGAGTATCATTTTTAAACAATGTACATACATACATATATGTATATTTTATTAAAATTGTACTAGTGTTCCGCTAGTAAAGATATCAATATTTAATATCTGATAATACTTTAAATTAGAAAAGGGAATACTTTTGATTACCAAATTTGTTCTAGTTATGGGTGAGCTAAAGAAAACAAAGTGCATTTCCAAATATTATTTAAGAGATCCATATCAGCAAACTAGAATCTTTAGTGCTGTTGTTTCTTTCTCATGAGTGCTTCATTATATAACCCATAACCAACATTCCACTATATTCAAAACCCAGAATTTCGTATTAGATTCATTCCAAATACAATCAAATTACGTTTCGCCTGTCTTTCTTTGAACAAAACTTCTTCCTTCGTCCACTTATGTCAAAAGAAGTACCATATATTAATTTAATGTTATAAGGATTTAGGAAGATCTCATGCAATAGTGCATATACGTCCATATATATAATATATAAAATAAAAGGGGAATATTATGAGAACTTTTCTATTATATAAAGATCTTCCAGTGCCTTATCTATAGGATAAGCATGAAAAGTCAGATCAAATAGCCAAAAGAGCATCAATCAATATATATAAAAATGTTTACGTTACGATAAGATTTAGTCTTGAGATATTTAGGTTGCGTGGCAATATGTGTGTGTGTGTGTGTGTGTGTGTGTGTGAGGACTGTATTGTAATCCAACACATTACATATCGAGCCAAGAAGGGCTAATTTAATAGTTAGTAGTTTATCTAGACATCCACCAATTGTAATGTATCCCATTATCAAGGTAAAAAAACATTTTAATTTCCTAAATTGAAGGTGTTAAATGGTTAATTAGAATTGTGTGACTGCGCATAAACCCAAAGGGATATCACATTGATATCAAAAGACTAGCTTATTGAAAGAGAAAGTCCATTGAATTTGCATCCCCAATGGATTGACACGGCACTTCATCTAACCTTGTGCTAGTCAGAATCCTTTATGGGTAGCCCTTTTTCATATACATTGGCTTCTTAATGAACACTTCTGTTATGAACAGAAGTTCAAAAGGAGAGATCGTAAATTCTAAAAGGCTAACTTATTAGAAAGAAAAGATTTTGAACTTCTAAACCACACTTATGAGGTTTTTAGATGTGAGACTTATATTAACTTAGTTATCAGGTATAGGAAGCAGCATGTAATTGCACACACTCTGGTTGTGTCTCTTATAACAACTTTATATACGAGATCAGAATATTATTAACCTACATAATTTATGTAAAAAAGAAAACAATGTGTTTACAGAACCAAAAATGAGTTGAACAAAGCCTCTAAGATGACTAATCATAACTAATAAACAAGTCCAAGAGAGGGAAAATTATTCGTTTGCACAGTGAAAAATACAAGAAATTGTTACAGCACAAAGGGAATTTATTCTCAGCCAGCCAGAAAAATAATGGCAAAACATATAAATCTCAAGTTCATTAAAAAAAGAAATCTGGATCTTTATGTACATCGCGTAACTGAACAGTGGATTACCATTCTTTCAAGCTTGGCGTAGTGGAGCATAGAAGAGGTAATCTGTACAACTCGAACCATTTAGCTGACAAAATATACGTATATTTACAAGCTATCCTGCTCATCTCTTCTTCTTCCATCTGAATCCAAATCGCACCTTCCAACACTTCTTCCATTCTCTTCTGCCATTTCAGCTTTCAAAAGGCAGCCAAAAAGAAATAAATCATCGTGTTTCAGGAGATAAAAAAAGAAACCCTTAGATAATTAAGGATGCAAATCTTCTTTAAGTGTTTGTTTTGATTAACGTTTTAAAAATGACTTTTATCCCAACTGACATTTGAAAACTGAAGTTGAGGTAAAACTTATCTAGTATAATTTGATTTATTATGTATGGATAAGTTTTTATAAAAAGAAGTCAGCTTGAAAGAAACTTGTCACTCACACACATACATTGAACAAGTTTCAGAATGTTCACGTTTAAAAGAGTCAAAAAGGAAAAGCCATGAAAAATTGCTTTAACTTGAAGAAAAGTCATTTTGCCTAAACACTCATCCAAACAGCATTTTGGAAGTCAATTAGTTATGAGCTTATTAGCTTTCAAATGTTACCCTCCATTAAAATTATTCAAATTTTCAAAGAAGTTCCTCCATGAGTAATGTTACAGCAAACACCTAGTAAATTGCATTTTTGTAAAAAAAAAATTAAAAAATTTTACCTAAGCGTTGTCCCATAACCAATCATCACAGGGTCTTCCCCTGTAAGTACTCATAGGCTGCATGTCTCCCACAGGTAGCACAAGGAGAAAAATTGATCGCCTAACTTCTGTTAACTAATATGTCCCTTTGCTCTATCACGAAACTCGATCACCTCAATGTTGCTGGGATCAAGACAAAGGGCAGCTTCACAGTCTCTGATGGTGGAGATAAAATCGCTTATCGATTCATAAAATGCTGCTCTAAGATGTAGCAGTTGAACATCTGGCTTGAATCTAATCGCCCTCCTAAGCTCGGCGATTGCTTCTGCTTCTCTGTGATCATCCATCAAAGCTGCAACACAAAATTTCCATGCCAAAACTTAATTGAGTAATCTTAATTGGGAGCTTCTGAAGGTTATAATCTGCTGTATCATGATGCATGCTTGTCACAAAAAAAAAAAAAAAAAAATAGGTTCATCATGAACTGACACCAAATCTAACTGTGGAAAGACGAAAGGCATACAATATGATCCCTAATAAGTAAATTAGTTTGCCTCCCAGAAATAATCAATTTATAAAAATTAAAGAAATTGGTTAAGTTAGTTAATTATTTGTAATAAAAATACGTTGGTTGCACTAAACTATCCTATTCAATTATTGCATTATTGGAACTACCCTTGCTTTACTCTTATATTTAGGACATTAGATATATAGCATTACATATGGATCTGCTGAAACTCAAAAGATCCTTTCTCTCACTTAAACACACACACACACACATATTAGTAAGATAAACTAGCTTAAATTTACCCTAAGAGAACTATTTGACATAAAGCTTCAGCTTCCTCGTAATGAATATCCTTTAAAACTAGTACTGGTAGACATGGTTTCCATGTCAAGACTCGGAGGAGGAGGAGAACCAGTTTTTGGGAATTTACCTGCAGCCCTATATCTGTAAGGATATGTCCTTAGAGGATCCAACTCAGTTGCCATACTTCGATCACTCTCAACCATGTCACGTTCACAATACTCTGCACGTTTCTCATAAGCTGATGCATTATTCTGAGCCTTCTCTATAAGCTTGGTCATCTCATCATATGCATCTTTGCGTTGATTCTTCAGATGATACACACGTGCCAGCCCCTGATGCGCACGTGTGTGCTTGATGTTTAGTGCGTTCGTATAGCAGTCAGCAGCACTGTCCAGCATATCACAATCCACGTAGATACTTCCCAGGTTATTCAGTGCCTACAATAGAAGAAAATACAATGGCTTTAGCTAGCGTTGAGAAGTGGGAACAAGCAGCTACTCATCCTGTCCTTAATATAACATCTAATTGGGGAGTTGATCTTGATTATAAATGTAAAATATATTAATTTCCAATATTTATTAACTTTTTTAAATTAGCCCTATTATATTGAGACTGCATTAACGATAATCAAGTAAAAGAAAGAGGAAGGGAACTAATAAAGATGATTAGGATTTTTTTGCGGAAAAAATATATCATATTAATGAAGTTAACTAACTTTCATAATTTAACAAAATTAGTTAATTAAGTCTTAGATTAAAGACCAGATGAGTAATTCTTATAACTTCAAAACCATATGAACACAATTGACTGACTTGTCCTTTCCGAAGACCATCTGAAGGGCAACTAAGGGCTTCCTCTAGAAGGCCAATAACGTTATTTGCTGTATCAGCATCAAGACTTGAGTCTGCTAAGTGTCACAGGGCCATTACTCTCTCCTCCAAAAGAGCTCTTATGAGAGCTTGCAGCGCATCCGCTTATATAGCCCAGCACTCTCCTGAGCCTCTCCGATGTGGGACTTTGACATTCTCCCTCAGCCAATCCGCGAGCGACCTCGACGCGGGGCCCACCGGCAACCTTGCCGGAGTCCGGAGGGTCCACCAGAGACCGAAGGCTCAGAGCTGGCTCTGATACCACTTGTCACGGGCTTGTTCCCGCATAGACTCTGCAGCCTTTGCAAGAGCTTCTTCCCGCATACCACTGTCGTACAATATCCACCCTTCGTAGACGAGCCTCTCATGATCGGAGTCAGAATAATTTCTAGCCAAACGCAGGCTACGCATAGCTGCCTTTGGACTGTTTAACCTGAAAGGCTTAGAAACATCAACAACTTGCACAAATAATAGGATCATGTCATTATAAACATCATATTACCAAAAAAAGGTGCTAGATCGCATGTGGAAGAAGCAAACATTTTAATTGAAAAACAAAAGCAAAAAAATTGTTGATAGCCCAAACTCCTATTCAACACAAGGTCTACCGGGCTTGAGCCTTTTCCATAATTTCAGAATAAATTGTAAGGGGAAAACAATGATTTTGCAGAATAGACTGTAAGAGGAAAACAATGATTTTGCAGAATAGATTTTTGGTAGAAGTTTTGTGAAAAAAACTGATTGATAATTGAAAATGTTTGGGTAGTTGTTATCCGAATCACTTTTTTTATTTGTAAATTACAGAAAAGAAGGCAAGCTAATGTGATAATCAAAATGGAAGATGAACCTTTTCCATTCCATCCAAACATGCACTAAGGATTCCTTGACAGCTGTGGTAGATTGACACTTCCACTAAGAGCTCAATAATTCTATATTTAGCAGCAAATAAATCCATGAATATACAATACAAATATGATCAATTGAAAGTGAAAACTGACTTTACATTTAAACATGTCAAGCCAAATTTAGACACCGCTCTTTCCAACTGATGGTGAATACAATGCTAAAAGCAATTTATAGAGGTTATTTAATTTGCAAGGAAGAAATTTGATAAGCCACTTAAGAAAAGAGACCAAGACAGATACACTCCAGTTAAGCTAAAACTACATTTTTATGGCTTTCACTTGCCTTAACAGAAGGAGAGACTGCCGAAACCGTAAAAGACTTTTTCCCGGGTCATTTTCTAGCATATGGTATACAGCAGCCAGAGAACCAATATCATCAACAGAGGACCACCTGTCATATAACTGCATCCAGCATTCTGCTTGTGTCCATTGCTGAACCACAGGGCGAAGTAGCCCTATCAAATCCTCGGCCGGCATCCTCCCAAAGAACATCATGTAATTAGGATCCAGTGTCACAAGTGCCTGCACATCCCTTAAGGCTCCTTCATAATTCTCCATGGCTATCGAAAACCAAGCTCGCAACTCTAGGCAATCCGGAGAAACCTTAAAGCTGATGATCTTGTTAATCTCCGAGATGGCGGCTTCGATCTTGTTGTCCTCTATCAAAGAAACAGCCCGGTACTTGTATGGAAAACAAAGGGTTGGATCCAATTCAGTGGAAGAGAGCAAGTCCATCAATTTTTCTCTCTCAATACAATATAAAGACCTTTCCTGATACATCCAACCAACAGGTTTACAATCAGAGATAAGGGAATTCATCATCTTAAACGCTGTATACTTGTGACCGCGCTTATACTTCCCCCTTGCAGCGCCGACCAGAGAATAAATAAGTCCTGCCCTGGCTGCTGCCTCAAACCAGGTCTGTGCATCTTTATACTCTTCTCTCTCAAGCATAACCACACCTAATTGGTGAAATGCAAGTTGTTTCTGCCATCCTTCTGCTGCACACTCTCCTAATCTCTGCAAGAGCATCACGGTTGTGTTAGACTTCATCTCTTCTTCCATAGCAATCTGGCTTAGAAAATAATATAATAGGAATGATGCATGACCCGCCATGGCTAGCCTATCCCTACCCTCTTGGCTACAAAATAATCTCGTAACACTTGGACTGTGCATTGAACTTGGCAGCTCTGTTAAGATCACCTGCAAGCAAGCCGCCGCTAGAATATTCGCCGTCTCCTCCAATCCGTATTCAATTAACAACATTGCATCTTCCATGTCACAAACCAGAGAAGCTAAATTTCATCTCATCGCAACAAAACTTGTTTGCGACTGATAGAAGCTCAAGAACAATATTCGGAGGCATTGGCTTAATATTTTTGTTCTACTGTATATCTCAGCAGCCATCATTGCCTCAACAGAAATCCCATTCTGCGAGAAGTTTGTCTTCTCTCTTGTTGATTCCATGAAATCTCCATACAACATTGTCTTGAACGGCCTGGAGAGGGAAGCGATATTGTATCGCCTACACCAAATTTCATCGTCCCCGATTATAAATGACATATCGCCGCCTTCTTGATGATCATCTTTCTCGGAAGTTGAGCATTCCTCATCGTCCAACGTGTTTACATAATTAGCGTCCTCTCGAGGAGTACGGTAACAAATACAAGGTTCATATTTAGATTCTGGGACATAACCAGCTATTAAATTCGCCACAGGGCATTCAATGTTGCGTCCACAAGAATACATAGACGATGATCCTATAAACTCGTCCTCCCTCCTCTCGTATCTTAACCATGAAGCAAGAATATCCTTGGAATTGTAGACGGAAACACCTGCAAAATGAAAATTAACCCGAGTCGCGTTCAAGGGCACTGTCGTTAAAAGCTATTCTATAACCACCGGCTAAGCAAGATGCGGCACTCCCCAGGATTAAACGGATTCTTCCTACAATACATGGTGAGCAGAACAGCAAAAAGTATAACTCAGTAAGTAAAAATGATCTATTAGAGGAGGAGGAAGAGAAGTGTTAAAACACTATTTTTTTTCGTGTATATTTTTGTATTGTCCCCTTGTGTCCTTTTTAATTATCAAAACTGTTCAGCAAATCCCTCGTAAAAACGCGCCAGACCTCCATCATCAAAATAGTCTTAAATGCCTTCATAAAAATAGACTTAAATTTCAAAAACGGCCATCAGAGAAAAATGCATCAGAGCCTTATTCCTGTACGTTTCACTTTTCAAACCTTCATAATAGTCAAATGCTATAAAATCAATTTCAATTTATGTTTCTTTTCCAATAAACATAAATGCCATTAACACAAATGCTTTTAAAGGGTCATCAACCAAATCAATTTTAATTTACATTGATTTTCCAATAAACATAAATGACATTAACACAATGCTTTTACAGTGCCATCAACCAAATCAATTTCAATTTACGTTGATTTTCCAATAAACATAAATGCCATTAACACAATGCTTTCAAAGTGCCATCAACCAATTTCAATTTACGTTGCTTTTAAATATTGATTGAAGATAATATTAAATAGCCACCCATTCATGGCTTTTCAAAATTTGATTGATAATGCTATTAAATATCATCAATTTCAACGCAGCTTTAAAGACATTTCGGAAAATTATCAATGCTTTTATTTAACAAATAATCAATAGTAATTAAAAGGTAAATATTGATAGTAAAAATAAGTTTTTCAAATTTTAGATTTCACGTTAAATGCTGAAACTTCTTGGCTAAAGCTTTATATAAAAAATAGTATTTTTATTTTCATAAAACTTTTAATAAGGGTGTCCAATATAAAATTAACTTGCACATAAAGGGTAAGGGAATTGCCGGATTTATCTCTAGTGGCATTTATCATATGCAAGTTCTTTCCCCCTCCTAATCCCAAATAATGTGGGACTCTTCGTTTGACATACCCGCATCCAATATTTACAACAGGAATGCACGTCAATCGCATGTTGTCTAGCCGAGCGTAGGCTCTGCCGAATCAACTTCGGATCCGATAAACCACGAAAGAGTACACATTGCTCCAAATACAAATTGGATTTCTCCGAATCCGGGCAATTCTCAGTCCTACGATAAGTATCCGCAAGCGTTTCGATAAAGTCAACGGGTTTGAGGGAGGGTTCAATACCGGGTTCTACCTGATCAGCCTTGGGAAGGCCATAAGGAAGAAGATTATCAGCAACAAAGTCGATTGCTTCAGGAACCTGCGATTTCCGAATGGATTTGCTCCTCAGGTATTGGGTCCTGGTATGATTTTGGGATGGGTGAAAATGATACACTTGATTACTCCTACATCCATCCATGATCTTCAAACTACGCATTGTGGCAAATATATTATGCTGCATCTTTCGTAATCTCGTTGTTCAAGGATATAGCTCAACGAGCCGTTCAAACACCGCTGGGTTAATAAGATGCATATGGTTCAGAGAAGAGATGGTGGAAACTCGACGGTGATGCACGCAAAAATTGCAGGTCTACAAAAGTGTTGTTATCCCTCTCCGGGAGGATTGTTTACAGTGGTAATGCCAGGTTAATTTCCCTCCTTTTCCTTCTCCACACCTGAGAAATTGGAGAGAGAAAGAGGGAAAACAAAAAAAATGGTGAGGGAAATCAATTAATTTGACCAAATTATAGACGAGGAGGTGGAGAATTGAAGATGGGGTATGTGTGGTCGTTTCAACGGCCATTGATGTTGTCTGTGACAATCTGTATAATTTTGAAGCTTGATATCTAAATATATGAAATTTTCCATTTTGTGTTTGATGGGGTTGGCTATTTCTAATGAAGTGTTATTAATAATGGAGTCTCCAACCTCTGGAAATGGAATTCACTGAGTGGAATATGTGTAAGAGAATTTGCAGCGTTCTCTTTCCACGATTTGCAGACAGCCAGACACGCAACTCCCGCGCTATTTGAATAGGACGCAGATGCCCCCACGCAAGCATGCGTCACTGTTCATTCTTAGAACCAAAATACTATTGAAAAAACCCTTCAGCACTTTTTATAAATTGGTTATATATATTTGAAAAGAAATTACATATCTTTTTTTAGTTTATAATATAAGTTATTTATAAAGTAATTGATGCTCATTTCTCAATTTATCCATGTAATCAAAACGTGATTTCTTGTTTTTTTCCCTTTCCTTCGTAACTTCATTAATATCGGTAAAAGTGGGAAATTTTTCATTTTAAATAAATTTAATGAGTTGGGACTGCTCTTTCTACAGTCCGAAGCAACCGTAACTATTTTAGACCCGATGGAGTAAATATAGAACAACGACTCCATTTCATACAGGCTTCCTGGAATTCAACCCAATGTATATTATAATGTTACGTAACAATGGCAGTGAATATATCCTAATGTAGATGGGCAAAAAAAGAATATATCCCAATGTAAATATATCAACAACATGAGAAAAATAAGGGACCGAATGCCCTAATACAAACTTTTGCAAGGTTAAGATCATAATAAAAGAAATACTTGTATGCCCATGGAGTGACAAGTTATCCATACTTTGTCCAATGAGAATGTTTCACATATAATATATTATTGATCTCATATCTCATAAATTGCTCCTAATTATTTCCCTTTTTTCCTTTTTGGGGGGAGAATGCCAAAAAATACATTTAAAATTGTAAAAGAACAAATCAGAGTTTCGAATTTTTATAATTCCAAATCAAAATGCTGGAGAGTTAAACTGAAAATAGAAACTTCATTCAAATGAGTCATATACTTTATTCAAATGAGCTTCGAAAACCAATCTCATTGTTGTTGTCATTTTCTAATCCACTTTTGTCATTGTTTATTCTGTTTTTGTTAACAGAATTCATTTGAATGAGTTTTTAAATATTTCAACACTAGTACAGAGTATAGTTTTTACTACTGAAATTCACGCCTTTTTTTAAAAAAGGAGTAAAAAGTGAAGGCGGTCTACTTTTAGCGCCCTATATGTTAAATAGGATGCTAAAAGCCACATTTTGGCGCCCCACCTTAATATAAGGCGCCAAAAGTCACACATTTGGTGCCGTATTCAACATATAGGGCGCCAAAAGCCCTTCTGACACGATAAGACATGCATTGATAGCGTGCAGATCACCACTTCCCCATATATAGAGTAGACCGGCTACACCTCCCCTTCTTAGCTTCTATCTTTTCCCTTCTCCCGTGCGCTCCAACCTCGCTCAAGCGTCGCTGTGCCCAACCTCCCCTTCTCGGCTTCTCTCTTCTCCCTTCTCCCGTGCGCTCCTCCAACCTCACTCAAGCGTCGCTGTGCCCAACCTCGTCCAAGCGTCCAGATTCTTCCAAGCATCGTTGTCTCGCCAAGAAAGCTCAAGCGTCGTCGTCTCGCCGGCTATCTTCTTCTTCTCTAGTTCTTGAGTTGGCTTGCAGGTTAGATTCTTCCCCATTCCACCATTTCGCTGTACATGCATGTCTCTTGTTTTAATCTTGCTTGCATGTCTTCTTATTCTCATTATAATGAATTACGCATTTACCATGACGGTGAGAGTTTATCTTTTCATTGTTCTTGTTCTATTTTCCAGTTTGCATGAGCTTTCTTACTAGAAGGAGGCATTAGTGATTGTACTCTCTCATTTCTAGCTAGTAAAGAGGATATACGGCCACTCATAACTTGGTTATTTGCTGGTTCCATCTACAATCTTACTCTTTTCTGCTCAAGTCATTGTCACAGAGTTTTGGTTCATTTCATTATGCATTAATGAATTTTGTATTTCTCCAGCACAATGACTTTTGCTTATAATCCTGATATGTTTTTATTATGTCTGGCCTTGATCTGGTGTATAAAATGGAACTGTAAACTGAATCAGATAGTAAAGGCGTTAAATAAAATTGCAAAGATTTTTTTAATAAAAATATATAGCTACGGCGCCCTATATAGATATATAGGGCGCCATATGGACACCCTACGGTGCCTTTCATCATATAGGGCCCCGTAGGCTCTAACTTTCTACTCGTCTCACATATGCGTCCCCCCGAAAAAGGGCGCCAATTGGATTCAAAATAGGGTGTAAAAAGTACCTTTTGTAGTAGTGCAATATCCAACTTGAAGATTCATTCAAATATCTAAAAGATGATGACTTCATTCGAATGAGTTAAAATTTTATTTGAATGAGCTTTCAAACCAATATCAGTTGTTGTCATTTCCTACTCCATGTTTGTCATTTCGTATTATGTTCTTGTCAACATAGTTCATTCAAATTTGTCATAGAGTTCATTCGAACGAGCTGTTAAAAATTTTAATACTCATCTCAAATGTTCATTCGAATATCTAAGAATGAGGACTCCATTCGAATAAGTCATATAGTTATTCAAATAAGCTTCCAAGACCAATCCTTGTTATTATCATTTCCTACTCTATTTTTTTCATGCCATGTTCTTTTTTGGTCAACATAGTTCATTCGAATAAGTCGTATAGTTAATTCTAATGGGCTTTTAAAAATTTTGATACCTATTTCACAGCTTAATATCAAGAAGATGATGCCTTTATTCAAATAAGTCACATAATCCATTCAAATGAGCTTTTAAAACTTGAGGGAATGACAAAAACGGATTAGGGAATGACAAAAATGGAGTAGGGAATAACAATAGTAAATATTGATTTTGAAAGCTCATTTGAACGAACTTTGTAACTCATTCAAATGAAATCTTCATCTCCTGGATATTCGAATGAACATTTTGGGTATTGAAATTTTCGAAAGCTTATAAAAATGAACTCGATGACTCATTCGAATGAACTATGTTGGCAAAAGTAGAATAAGGAATGACAAAAAGTGGAGTATAAAATGACAACAGCAGAGAGATAGATTTTCAAAGTTCATTCGAATGAACTATATAACTCATTCGAATGAAGTCATCATTTTCAATTTAACTCGGGGTAATGTCATCTTTTCCTTAACATTTTAAAATCTCTATTTGGTCCAACGTCTTGATTTGTGATTGTGAATATTTTAAATCCATATTTGTCCTTTTACAATTTTAAAGGTATTTTTCTGGGATATTCTCTCTCTCTCTCTCTCTGTTTTTTTTTTGCCAAAGTATTTCCCTTTTTCCATAATAAATATATATTGCAACAGGTTATCAAAAAAGAAAAATAATTAAGATAAATTTACAGGATATAGAATCACAGTAGATAACATAACACTTGGAACATTTTCATTGATAGATATAGATGACATGGTACTTCGAAAGTATGCAAGTATTTCTCTCATAATAAAATACCAAAGGAGTATAGCTTAGTTCTACTTCATTTCACTGATAATTTTATATTAAAATTTATTTTTGAAAGTTGCCAAAATTGACGCGCCATTAGAGAAATAAAGAAATAATTGTTGCTCATTATGATCATTTTTTTGAGGTATATTTCAAAAATTAGGATTGGTTTATTCACACAACAACTATCACCAAACTACAGGTTTTGACATGGCTGCAATTTCATGTGTACTCTTAAAGACTTCGTATAACTCAACCATGTAACATCTGTTATTTGGTTGTAACTTAGTTATTAAACTTTCTCTATAATTTCAATATTTTATGATTCAGTTATGAATCTTTATCATACATATTATTTTAATTACTAACCCAATAATTAAATTATAAAATGATTAAAACTATAAAAACGGATCATATTGATTCAAAGTTTAGAAATTGAGGTATAACTGAATCAAAATTAGAAAATCGAATTTAAGTGTGATGACTGAGTCACAGTATAATCAAAACTATTGGGTAGCTTTACCATAGAGGGCTGGGCAACAAAGGGGCCCGCGACCAGGGCTTTCGTCGGATTGCTTGGAGCCAGTGGAAGCCATACGTTGTACATCAATTTCGTTATATGGTAACTTTGGGTTGGTTCAATGGTACCGGACTGATCCAAGCTTAACCAAGGTTAGGGGTTCGACTCCTACCTTAAGCATGCAGCTCCTTAATAACTAGGGCCAGATGTCCCACCCATCGAGGTGCCAGGCAATCAACGAATGTAATTAGTTACTGCTACCGGCGGTGGATACCCATGATATATTACCAAAAAAAAATCGTTATATGGCGTAGAAGGGACTCCAACTGTGCTGCTGACAGGTTAGCAAAAGAGGCGTTGAACCTGGGGAGTGCTTTGGTCTGTTTCACATTTCCGTCTGATTATATTCCGGAAGGAGGCAACGGCTTGTATTTCTGCTTAGTTATGTTTTTGTCAACAAATAATGACGACGACGACGACGACGACTTTATCTTTCTTTTGTGGAAATAAGAGATCTAGAGTTGCAATCATTATTAAAAAAAACACACATACACACACAATCAATTTTATATCACATATTTATCCTTGGGCAAAAAAGTCACATATTTGTGATTTTCCATAAATTAATATACCTAATTTATACATACAATTTAATGTTACATATATAGCTTTTAAGGAATAAAATCACATTTGTCATAATTAGTTAATTTATTTCATTTTTTAATACCCTACTGTCCTTTCTGTAAACAACAATTACTAGAATCACCCACAACAAACTAACAATTAAAATCAGGGAAAATAGCATGAGTCTCATGTAAGCTAATAATATAAAAAAAAATCCCATGAATTTAACCCTCTTGCGAAAGGATCCCTTAGCTTCTCGCTTTTAGAATGCTTTAAAAGTGGGATTTTGAGCCAGGGAAACATATTTCCCCTTCTTTAAAATGTTTTCTTGCTAAGAGCACAATGTTAATTAAACATCATGGAGAGAGGTGCGATGGGGTTCATAAATCGTAGGCAAGATACGTCGTCCCAGCTTTTTCCTCCCGCTGTGTTAACTATGGTGTTTGTTTGGCTTAGCGTTTATAAGATCTAAACGTATGTTCAATAATATTTTTTTACAAAATAAAATAATATCATTCATATATTTACTTTGATTTACATAAAAGTACTTCTTTACCCGTTCCTAAACGAGCTCATAGTTTCCTCCTTACACTAAAAGAAGTGGTGGAATGGTTAATTGTTTTAATAGTGAATCAAGTTCTGGCCAAAGAAAATCGTGTGTTAAATAAAACATAAATAATAAAGACCGCAGGACTCTTGAGATGTTATAAACCCCTAAACGTGTTTCTGATGACAGACAGACCTGTGAAAACCCATTATATATGAACTGTCTGTGTATGATTTTTTTTTTAAATCACAAAATTTTTAATCAAAAAAATCCTTCTTTAAAAGTATGATAATTAAAAGATTAATTTTATTTTAGATATAATATTAATTAAAATAATTTTCTTATGAAAAAAAAATTAAACCTCAGTTGTGCCGACGTTCAAAGGGCTTTGAGCGTCTGACCATGCAGTTGGCGAAAGATATGCACAAAGTCCCGTCACTGTGTATTCACGTTGAACCACATGGGGCTGGTGCTGTACGGCACACTCTTATTTTCTTCACAGCCTAGCTTGTGTACATTGGGCTGAAATCAACATTATCTTGTTCAAGTGTCTTTTCTATTCAAAAGTGAAACGCGTATAGTAGTGCCAGCTAGGGGCAAGCAGCGGAAAATGGGAGCATCAACTGTCTTCTTTTCCCTGCCTCGTCCTTCCTGCGTCTCATTCGAACTGAATTATATATACTGGGTGGGATGAAAAGTGAAGCATCTGTTTTTCTTTTTGCCTCCTTAAGATTCTTTCACTAATTTTTCGTTGAGAACGATGAATCTTGCCTGGATCCGCAATGGGTTCGTCCTCTCCAAGACTGTCATATTCATCTGGGGTAACATTAAGTTTCTTCGTTTCATGTCAGCATGTTCTTAGTTTAATTTGCTTGAGATAGATCTTCTAGGTTTTTGAAGCTTATGCTTTCTCGCCGCTTAATTTTCTTGATCTGCTTAATGTAACCTGTATTCAAGATATTTTCGAGTCATTACAAAAATAACCAACTAACTTCTTTCTTCTATGATATTTGATAATTCAGGTTTAGTTTTCACTCATTCATTTGTAAAGCAGGGAGTGGTGTACGTTTTCGCCGACATCCTCAGCGATAACGACTATAACATGTGGGAAGCGGTTGTGCTTGTGAATTTTCTAGATGGCTTATCAGCCGTGTTACAATTTGTTGTGATACACATTTCAGAGGCTTACACAGGACGCTTCATGGCCATAATAGTCTGCTCCTCAGCTTATACTGTGGTTAGTTGTCGTAACTTCATAACCTTAATAGCTAGCAACTTCAAATATATAGACTCATGTTAAGCTGGTGGTTTCATGGGAAGCTTCCAGTTCATGAAATATTGTTTAGGATGAAGGTAGAAATTTAACAACAAATTTTCGTGTCTCGCACCATAAAGCTTGGAGGGAAAAAAATGTGCATGAATTTGGAAAAAGTTTTAAGGGTGTAAATTTAACATAAGCAAGCAAGATGACCGTAACTCTATTGCATGCAAGACCCATAAATTGCACGGCTCTGGTTAGAGTGCTCATCAAAGTGATGAGTTCCCTCAGCCAATTAGATTTGAACCATCTAAATTTGATTTTGAATCGTATAGATATGACTTTTTAAAAAGAAAATTAGCAATTTTCTTACCAAAATCATTATTTAAAAATATAATAATTAGGAAATTGATTTAATTTTAGATTTTATACCATTAAAATAAATTTTTTCATAAAATAAAAAAAAACCTAGATGATCCAGATCTAACGGATCGGGAAAATCAACACTTTTGATAGTCAATTCTAAATTGCAAACTTGTCAAATGTTCCAGTCCATCTGTCTTTTTTTACTTTAGTGTATGTTGGATGCACACACTAAAGTAAAAGCGTCCCTTTGTGAGGAACGATGGAGAAGGAGGAAGACGGAAGAGAAAGGACGATAAGAGAAGGTAGCTGAGTGAATGGGAATAATGGATGATTCATTCATTACGTTGAGCATACATTTATACACTGGATAATAGTAAGAGACCTCTAGCCATCCGTTGGACAATACACAACAGCCTAACCAACTTGGTTATACTAACAAACTAACTGACTTAAGCTTATGTCACATGGTTACAATGACAGCCTGTCTTAACAGCCTGTTTAATATACACACAATGCACGTGATATTCTATCATGCACCCTCAACTTGACGGACATCCCCAACACCAATTTTCTTCTTAAACATAGCAAAACATCTGCTGGAGACAGCCTTCGTGAAGCCATCTACGATTTAGTGAGATGAGGGTATGTGACGCACGTGTATCTCCTGTCTGATTGCACGTTCACAGACAAAGTGTAGGTCCAATTCTAAATGCTTGGTCCGAGCATGCAAAATTGGATTAGCTGTCATCAAAACTGCACTCTGGTTATCACAGAACACATGAGGAACCTGATAGAGCTTAATACGTAGCTCAGACAGGAGAGATTTAATCCAAAGGATCTCAGCCACTGTACCGTGAAACCGTGGTTTGCTTCTCAGATAACTAAGATATTAGGTTATAACCAAAGTAGACATAGAAGCCAGTGGTACTCTTCCTGTCATCCCTATCAGTGGCCCAATTAGCATCACAGAAAGCAATGAGAGATCTGTTATTTGAGGATCTAAGCTGTAAGCCATGGATCAAGGTGCCAGCAAGGTACCTGAGAATTCGTTTGACAGCTTGCCAATGTTCTTGGAAAGGCCTCTGCATGTATTGGCAAACCTTATTCACAACAAAACTAATTTCAGGATGAGTGATGGTTACATACTGTAATGACCCAACAATAGTTCTGTACAAAGAAAGATCAACCATGGGAGAAGTCCCATCCTTGATAAGTAGTAAGCCAAAGGTCATGGGAGTGTTAGCACCTCAAGCAGTGGAGAAACCAACCATCTTTAGAATATTGCAGATATATTTGGACTGAGAAAGAAAAAGAGTGCCATCCTTCATAGTCTGAACCTCAATCCCCAAGAAATAATTGAGCCTCCCAAGGTCCTTAAGAGGAAACTGAGCATTCATGCTGTGACCAAACTTGATAAAAAAGCTGGTGATGAGCTTGTGAGGATGATGTCATCAACATAGACCAATACATAGGTAACATCCAAATTGGTCATTTGAATGAAAAGGGATTGATCGCATTTGCTGTTGTTGAATCCAAAATCCCTTAGTGCACCACCAAGTCTCTCAAACCAGGCTCTAGGAGCCTGTTTGAGTCCATATATGGCTTTATCCAACTTGCAGACCAGAGATCCATTGCCTTGCTGAAAACCTGGAGGTTGCACCATATACACCTTTTTCATTCAAAAAACCATTGAGGAAGGCATTATTCACATCAATCTGCCGAATGGACCACCCTTATGCTACTGCAATTGAGAGAATGAGACGGATAGTTATAGGTTTCACTACTAGACTAAAGGTTTCCTTGAAGTCAAAACCTTCCTTTTGGTGAAACCCCTTAGCCACTAGTCTAGCTTTGTTCTTCCATGAGCCATCAGGATAGGTTTTCTTCTTAAAAACCCATATACAGCCAATTGTATTCCTGTTTGGAGGCAATGGAACTAGGTGCCGAGTATTGTTCTTCATTAGAGCAGCATATTCCTCATCCATGGCTGTCTTCCATACAGGAGAGGCAAGGGCCTCACTGAGAGTTTTAGGTTCATCATGTGGTGTGGCAACAGTGAGAGCCTTAGGCTTGAATATCCCATTCATAGACCTCGTGACCATCCTGATTGAGTCTGTTCTCAGAGGCTCAGTGAGGCCAACTGAAGTGGAGAGGAGATGGTGAGAGGTGGTGAGACTTCAATAGAGGGCATGGAAGGCTCTGACATATTACCATCAGGAGAGGCATGAGAAGTTGAAGGAGGGACACCTTGATCATTGATTAGACGTTGAACTTGAGGTTTAGGAGGCTGAGCAGGAGGCAGTCAGGGTGAGTTTGGTTGGGAAGCCATAGTGGACTGATGCACCAACTGACTATAGGGGAATTCACTCTCATTGAAAACAACATCTCGAGAGATATAAAGCCGGCCAAGTGGATCCCAGCACCTATAGCCTTTGTGAGATGAGTTGTAACCAAGAAACACACAAGCAACATATCTGTACTCTAGCTTGTGTTTGTTGTATGGATGAGTATGAGGAAAACACAAGCACCCAAAGGTACGCAGGTGGTTATATCCAGGATCTTTACCAAATAATTTGAAGAAGGGCGTTGCTCCACCAAGAGCCTTAGAGGGCAGCCTGTTCCTAAGGTAACATGCTGTGTGGAATGCATCTATCCATAGGAAAAGTGGCAAGGAAGCATTGGCCAGCAAGGTTAGACCTGTTTCTGTAAGAGTGCGATGTTTCCTTTTAGTCACACCATTCTGCTCATGAGTGGCGATGAACAATGCCATGTTCATTAAGAAATTTGCCAATTTTGAGGAACTCAGCACCACCATCAGATTGAAGAGCAAGAATCTTAGAGTTGAACTGTAACTCAACCATAGCCTTGAACTTAAGAAACACATGGAAGGCCTCAGACTTATGACACAGAGGATAGAACCATGTATATCTACTATATACGTCAGTAAATGAATGTAGTACTTGTGGCCTTCACGAGATGAAATAGAGGCAGGTCCCCAAATATCAGTGTAAATTAATTGCAAAGGTTTAGTATACTGAGTTTGAGAGTCACAGAAGGGCTATTTGTGTGATTTGCCCAGTGAGCATAACTTACAAAAGTCAAAGGAAGAGTTTGTATTATTGGCAACATGATACAACCTCATGATTTTGGAAACAACAGGAGAGGATGGATGGCCTAGTCTATTGTGCCAAATGTTAAAAGAAGAAATGGCAGATGAAGCAACAAAGGAACATCATTTACAATTGAATTGAACAACAGAACTTGAAGGAGAAGCAGAGGCTGAGGAAGATGCAAGCAATCCAGTTTGAGAGGCTTTGCGTTTCCTGAGTGAATGTAATGCCAGTAGGATGTCTCTGAGTGGATAGAGGCCAGTGTTAGTGTAACCCTGGTACAGTTCCTTATTGGTGCCCAGGTCCTTGATCACATAGACATTAGAAAAGAAAGCAATGAGTATGTTATTATTAAGACATAAACGATAGATACTCAAGAGATTCTTAGTCATGGCAGGCACATGTAAGATATCCTTAAGGTGGAGGGAGGAGTGATGTAGCGAGTGAGTAATGGAAGAGTGACCAGTACAGTGTACAGGTAGGGAAAATCCATCACCAACTGAGAGAGAGTTATGTTTCTTGCTACCTGACTTGTTAATGATGTTGTGGTCATCATATGTAACATGGTTGGTGGCACCAGAGTCCAAATACCATGCTGGATCAACCACAGAGTCAGTGGATGCTATGTGAGCACTTGGTGATTTCTTACTGCTCTGATTGGAAATGTTGAGGGCCTGAAACTCTTCATCAAAACGAAACCAGCAATCAGAGGCTGAGTGGCCACGCTTGTCACATATTTGACATGTTGTGGACTGAGTTGAGAGGCTGTGTGAGGTAGATGAGTGATCATCATAGCCAGTAGAGGCTCCTCCTCGCCATCTGGTGTGACCTCCACGAGAAAGATTATTCCCACGGCCTCTGGTATGAGCAACATTTGCAGCAGCAACAATATCGGTGAACTTTTGGTGTTTTTCAATCTTGCATTCTTGAGCAAGCAGAAGTGCTTCAATCTCATGAACCATATAACACTCACTCCTGGTGGTAATAGCAGTAACAAAGGGGTCATATTCCTCAGGTAAACCTTCAAGAATGTGTTTAATGTGATCTGCCTCTGAGACTGGATGTCCAATAGCAGCCAAGGCATCTACCGTGCCTTTGAGTTTGAGGAGATAATCATTTGCTGACAAGCTATGTTTCTTGAGAGACTTGAGCTGTGTTTTAAGTTGCCAAGGTTTAGCTTTTGTTTGTGAAGTGAAGTGCACCTGGATTTTCTCCCAGATCTGGAGAGACGTCTCACAACCAACAACGCATGTGAGGATGGATTCAGACATTGAGTAGCACATCCAAGACATGAGCAGTTGGTCTTCTCTTTCCCAGTCGAGAAACGCAGGATTCATCTTGAATCCTTCTCCTTCAGTAGAGGAGATGTACTTTGTCGGTGACTTTGCATTCTTATCGATAAATTGAGACAGATCGTGTCCCCTTATTGCTGTGGAGATATGTTGCTTCCACAGGAGATAGTTGTGTTCCTCGAGTCGCATAGAGACGAGATGGTTGAAGGTGATGAGGCCTTTCTTTTGTGCGTTGCCTGTTTCGGTAGATCCTTGTGCTTGAGATGTTTGCCCCATGGATCCTGAGCTTGTTTGCTCTGACATCATGTGAGGAACGATGGAGAAGGAGGAAGACAGAAGAGAAAGGACAATAAGAGAAGGTAGCTGAGTGAATGGGAATAATGGATGATTCATTCATTATGCTGAGCATACATTTATACACTGGATAATAGTAAGAGACCTCTAGCCATCCGTTGGACAATACATGACAGCCTAACCAACTTGGTTATACTAACAAACTAACTGACTTAAGCTTATGTCACATGGTTACAATGACAGCCTATCCTAACAGCCTGTCTAATACACACACAATGCACGTGATATTCTGTCACCCTTAACCCACGATGCAAGATCCATCGACCTCTGCACAACTCCAGTATTCAGGGGATGTGCTTGGGGTTTCCTACAACAATGCCCACGTCTAAATCCCAAACCTCACCACAGTAGATTTATGTTGACCCGTTTGGTGATGAGACATGGCTTCGACGGAAAAGGAACTGGAAAGATCGACAGAGCAAGAGCGTGACTGACTAGGATGTGGACGAGCTCAAGGTCTGCATCGAACTGGGTTTCGGATTCAGGTCACCCCGGGAAGTTGAGCTGGATCAACGCATATCTGATAACAACAACGACGTGGTCTTCCAATCCCGACACTAACTCTCCGATTGGCAGCTCCCACTTCAGCATATATGCTGGAGGTACACAGCACCGTGCACATCTTTCTTATATCTCATTCTTCAACTCATGAATCTCAAGTTTCGCAAAAAAAACTTATGAATCTCAAGACTCGTTTGAGTGCTTTGATCAAAACCTAAGTTGTGCACCTCAAAACCTAAGTTTTGTCAAATATTCACATTTTTTTAAAATTTAGATTTTGAAAAGCTATTTTCTTGTTAAATCACACTTTATCTCAAAATAAATTTTTTCTTTTATTTTTTTCTTTCCTACTTACTTTTTACCTTGCCCTCTTTCCTAATTACTTTTTGCCTCCTTTTTCTTACTTTTTGCCTTGAGCTTGTTTGGTTTCTCTTTTTAAAACCTATGTTTGGTTTCAAAACCTAGTTTTTATCTAATTGCTCACATTTTTCAGAAAATCTATTTGCATACAAAACCTTGTTTGAAACCTAAGTTTTGAAAAAGTTATTTTCTTATTAAATCACACCCTCTCTCCTAATAAATTCTCTCTTTTATACTTTTTCTTTCCTCTTTACTAGCTACATTGTGTCTCGAAATCCGTAAAAGTCAATAACTTCTCAAATACAATCATCTTTTAAAACATATGTTTTGCCTCGGTATCCATAAAAATTAATTTTTAAAACTTAGATTTTACCTCAAAATCCGTAAAACCTATTGTTAAAAGGACTTCTAAACGAGCCCAAAATCACATTTTAAAACTTAAGTTTTACCTTAAAATCCGTAAAAGTTATTCTCCCAAAATTTATTTTAAAAAATATAGATTTTACATCGAATTCTGTAAAAACTATCCTTCAACGCAATCACAGCGCAAGCATTGGTGGATGGTTTGATTTGTGTTCGATGGACTCTGAGGAGGGAGATTGGATAAAAAATTGCGCGCGACCCACATACACTAAAAGTAACAATGATAAAATAGTCAAATGCTAAAACAAAGGACACGTGTATAATGCGTGGGTCCCATATACACCAAAGCAAGGTGGTGAAATTGCATCATTTTTTATACTTTATATACATTTTTACCTCATCTAAAACTTTATGGTATCATATTTTCCGGATACAAAATTTTATTACTAAATTTGCATCTTCACCCTATTTTTCATATTTAGGGAAATTGACCTCTTAGTTATTAGCTTCCCTAGTTTATCTTGATCATATTTTATATACACTATCGCATGCAAGGTTAAGTTGTAACCCTAATAATGTGTGCTTTGGTGTGACACCTTAGAGAAATTCGTTGAGGCAGCAAGTGGTTGAATAACTAAGACTTTTAGCTGTAAGCTATATATAATGCTCAAAACATGATACACACAGCTAATGGCAAAAGGAAATTATAAGGAATGAATAGAAGATACCTTGAACCATATTTGATTGCTATATATAAAAGATCATAAACCAAAAATGTTAGGGACACATAATTAATTGATCGCTATTATATTGTTTCATTTTCGATAGCCAGTAGTAGACCTTGCATGAGAAGTGAGAACTATAACGCCAGTTCTCATATGGATACATGGAGCCTTGATAGGTTTAAGTCCTAGCTCATGTCACACCAATTTTCGTAAGATGAATTACAAAAACTTCTATGGTTGAAAAGAGGGATCCAGAGCCTATTTACATTCTTCATGACTCGGGTCATTCAAATGGTCTTGTCTCTAATGTTCATGAAAATTAATCTAACCCATTTTTTCACATGCAAGCATATATAGTCCCTCTGAATGAATACATTAAAAAACACACTCATTTTTATCTAATATAACTGCTTACGTACATTAGACCATATATATCCCTTTCATGTCTATCATTATTCCGTTGATATTTTATACGTGGAACGTAGGTTAGAGGTGGACAAAAGAGATAGATATACGATATAAAGAGGAAAAGAAAAAACCTCAATTCAAAATCCTAGTGTTCAACCTTAATTACAGTTAGTCAATCCATTTATTTATAACTATGGTAATGAAAGTTACAGGCAGCTGGTAATTAAATACCGACTTAAAAGATGTAGACTTCTAAAAATAATCAAATACGAACAGTTTAGATATGATTAGTTTTCTCTGCTTATCACCTTGTTATGTTTAGCAGGGAAACCTATTAGTAGTTTAGATATGATTAGTTTTCTCTGCTTATCAGTGCCAACTAGTAATTTACTAATCCCTATATATATATATATATTACAATTACGTAACATGGACTATGTACTTTCATGTGGACAGAATTGAAGGCCATTAAGTGTATCACAAAGTCTATTATTAATCCAGCAACTTAGTGGCCAGTCACACTCAAAACCGATTAAACCTGCGGTCATATATGCACAGTCGTAAACCCCACGGAGCTGGGTTTATCTCGACTAAATAAACAAGGGAGTATCTAGAGAGAACTCTTGAACTTGTTGATGTAGGGTGTAGGATCAATTAGCTAGATAATATTGTTATTATTCACTGAAAGAGCGCCTAAATAAAATTTAAACTTTAAAAGATCAGATAAAATAAGCTATTATTTTTAATTGCAGGGTTTGTTGTTATTAAGTGTTCGCGCATCGATTCTAGATATCGTTCCTTTGATTTTCGCGATAGCACTCATTGCACTAGGCAGGGTCGTAGAAGAGCCAACCTTAAGAGGATTTTTTGATTATCAGCTGAGAGAAGAAGGAAAGGAAAAATGTACCGAAAAGAAGGAAGAAGAAGATCAGGAAACATCAGAAGAGAAAGGAAGATCAGATAGAAATAACAGTAGAACTCGTAATCTTTGGTGGCCTACTGCTTCCATTATCGGCTCCGTTATAGCTGTAACGTGCCTAGGCTCAGTTTCTTCGCAGAATACGTTTGAAATGTCGTCTGCTATGATGGGAGCTACGTGTTTATTCTTTATCCTTGGCATTTTCTGGTATTATCCTCAAGAAAAACCCTCAGGAAGCCCTCTCACGACCATTTACAGGGTCTTCAAGGCAGCTATTAAGAAGCGCAGATTGCCATACCCATGTTCAGAACAGGGTTATAACAGTGGAGGTTCAGAAGATTTGTCAAGTCATCTCGTTTGCCGGACAGAAAGTGGTGGGGTTCACTTGTTGCCACATCATCCATCATTTTTGTCGTTCTTGGACAAGGCGGCTGTTAAGAACGGAAATGAGCAAGAGGTTTGCACGGCTGAGCAAGTGAGGGATGTGAAGACCCTTTATCTTCTTATTCCCTTGGGGACCACCTTCTTCGCATACATCTTGGTCTCTGCTTCTGGTAACACTTACTTTGTTTTGCAAACGAGCAACTTGGATCGTCATGTTGCCATTTTACATGTTCCTATCATAGTTTTCTTTGTACTCCGATCTTTGGTTGCTTATGTGGTTCGTGTAATCCAATCAAAATATAAAGTGGTGAGACCGCTTTGGAGCATGGCAGTTGGGATGTTTTGTTCAGTACTTTGTAGTATTGCGGCTTGGCAAGTGGAACGTCGTAGGCTGTCTCTGATTAAGCGTCTGATAAGCCAGGAAGACAGCATTTCCTTAAACATCATGATTTTAACACAGTATGTTTTTCTAGGGCTAATGGAAGAATTTGCAGAAGGTGGATTGAATACTTTCTTGTGTCAGCGGTTGTACTCTGAGTCAATGAGGGAATTTGTGGGTCCATGCATTGAGATGTTGTTGGGAATTGGGAAATTGTTGAGCATTCTATCTGCATTCATATTTCATCGATGGATTAAGGATTCCATAAACAATAGTCACCTGGATAAGTATTTTCTTATGTTGGCATTACTAAGCTTTGGATTTCTTGGGATTTATGTATTATATGCCAAGTTCAGGCTCCAGAAGCTCGTCGGAGCTCCAGTGACCAGCAAAGGGGACACTGTTAGGGTAGCAGTTGAGTTGTGAAGTGATCTTCTAGTGTAAGTTTCTGTCCTTTAAATAGCAGCTAATTCATTCTTCACACTGTTTTGATGCTATTCGTTGGAATATGACTCGTGTAATGTATTAGCATAAATAAGTGTCATATTATTTTCATATTTTTACTCACCTAATCTTCCCTTGTACGCTCATTTCATCTTGCACTTTCATGCCTCTCTCTTCACTCTCCCTCTCATCAGATTTCACTCATCGTTCTCCAAGGAAAACCGAGACAAAAATCGTCAATTGAAGCTCCATGACCGTGTCTCAACGCTTGATGGAGCAGTTCAAGTTTCCATGTTGACTAATTCTTCTAATCTCTAGGGAAAGAATGAGGAAATCCTTCTTTTTTTTGTTGCCTAATGAGTGGATGATTGTAAGGATTATTGGACGTCGTTTGGTTAAACCCATGCTGTGGAACTTAGATTTGATGGTTGGTTCATTGATTGGCGAAGTGCTGGGATTTTCCTGCATGTTGAATCCTCTAGTTCATTGTGAATTTCATTATGTTTTAACAAAGTAGGCTTAATTAAGAGTGTAACCGGTTGGCGAAACTCTAAAGTAGATGTTAGGATCAGTTGAACGATAATTAAATACACATTAGGTGGTGGTTTCAAGAGTGTAGCTTAATGATTAAGCACTTGCCCCAGTCCTTGGGAGTTCCTAAGAATTAAAATACACTAGTTTAAGAGGTTCGTTATAGTTAAACTTAAGCACGGATAGAATCACTTGAAGAACTAGGATATTGCTCCACAATATAGCTAAGTCTTGGGTTTGTCTCCAAACGACCACACTTTAATCGTTGTTGTCTCTAGTTCATGAAAAGAATCTATAAAAAGTAGCATTACTAGTTGCCTTTTGAATTTCCTCCGGATATAAAACCAAAACCAAATCAATTCCTTACCATCCGTGCTTTGTGTCACGTAATTTTAGAGCGATATATACTTACCATTTATTGAAAAAATTATTAACAAATTACTTGTGTTATTGTCTATCTTTATCGATCTTGATTTGATTTGGAAATTTCTTAATTATATATTAGCCACACACACACACACACACACACACAACTTTCAATTTGATGAGCGGAGACTGATTAGAAAAAACCATTTGATATGTAAATATCTTATTAAATGGTGTTTGCTAGAATAGAAAAGGGAAATGCTTGGAACCCTAACTTTTTATGATTTACAGTAACTTTTCCCTCATACCAAACGGGGTATTAGTTGCCAATTCTACAATTCAACACAATAAAGATTAATTAATGAATTACATGATGTGGCTGCATTTTTCTTTAATTTTCTTTATATACGTAAGTATCATTACATGTTAAAAAAAATAGCAAGTTAATATGTGGGCACACATGCATACATCCATAGTAGTATATATAAAATATTCTGCTCAAAAAATATATTATATGTTTTTTTTGCATACGTGGCCATCTTGATGTGGGGTTAATACCTACGAAGAAAATAATATAATTTTGCATTAGTAATTGATAAGAATGATAATATATTTCTATATTTATTGTATTTTATTTTTTAGAAACGTGTGTTTGGAAACCGATCCAATACATTATGAGTTGATCATGTAAGAGTATAATCTTTAAAAGAAAATAATATATATACTCAATAATTAAAAAATTAGAGATAGAAAAAAAAGTGCAATTTAATTTATTGGTAGCATTTTTCCAATTCAAAGAAAAAAAAATTTTAAAAATTAGAGATAGAAAAAAAAAAGCTAGTTTCGTGTGGAGACCATTTAAAAGATGTCACTTCAAAAAAAAAATTTAAAAATCCAATTCAAAGAATCATTCAGATAAAACGTCTCCCAAGTATGCTATATGCATTTAGCTTTTCGAATCCCTCTGAAAATATATTGCAATGTAAAGCAATAAACTGAAATCAAACAAAGCATTGATCTTCGTTTGGTATACTACTAGGAAATGAGTAACAGAAAAATAATTCATATATTTAATTAAATACTTACAACGAGCCAGCATTTTTTTCCTTCCTGCCTTCTACTTTCTTTTTCAAACTGAAATTAAACAATACTACCTCTTATCTTTAATACAAAATTCATTTTATAGTACAATTTGAATCACAATTCAGATTCAATGAGCTAGAAATTTCGTATTGGTATTACTAATATTGAAAAACAACACATATCAACACCAAACATATTCCAAACTACACATAATTAGAAAAAAAAATAATTCAAGAGATTTTCCTCCCAAAAAAGTTGGAATGACCTTTATGCTAAATATTTGAGAATAGGAAAGGATGAAAATGTGGCAAATTTTGAAGTATTTGTGAATGCAGACGATGAAACTTTACGAGCTTTATCCATGAACCTATCACAATTTTTTATTTGTAAATAATCATTATCGATATATCAATCATAAATATACTATCCAAAAAATATAACACAAGAATATGATTTATAAAAACTAGACATTGGGCCTGGTTAGAAATGCAGTAGAAAAGTACTTTTACGCAGGTCGAGGTAAATATGTTAAGGAGATTATCTCGTTTTACAGAAAAAAAAAACTAGTGAACGTGCGTTTGGCTTTTAAAAACGTTGTTCTAAATAAGCCAATTGCTTATAAATCATTATTAATGCCCACATTGTTAGCTAAAGAAACTTATCTTTTGAATGAAGAGATATTGTGCTCGATTGCGATGCCTCTTACAATAGCTTAATTTCTCTGTTTGTATTTTTTGATGTGACTCATTCTGCACTTTTCAAGTTCTAACTTGCTATTTTATACAGAGAGAGGTTGAACTTTAAAATATATGCATCAGCTAATGAACATTTTCACCTTAATTAATTATATTTACACCTCCTGCCTCGAAATTTTTTTCTTTAAACTTTTAAATGTAAGGACACAAACATCAAGTATTTTATGAGTTGCACAAATGTATTATTCAAAATAATGATCTCAAGAAACAATGAGGAGATTATTTGTAATATTTATTAATTATTCTATATTAATTATAAATTACAATTTTTTGATTAAAAGGAAAAAAATCGTGTTTTCACTTTTAATAATGCATGATATGACAGCTATATAAAAGAATTAATAGCCCAAGCAAATATTTATGGCATTGCTGAATAGGAATATATAGATCTATGAATTAAAGTACATAATATGGATCTGGTATATAATATTATGTAAATGATAATAACGTTTAATTGAAATGCTGTGATTTATGAGAATGCAGGCACATATAAAGACAGACATGCTCAATATTCTAAAATAAGAATAAGGATGTTTGATCCGCATTAATAGGGCCATGTACTGTAACGCAAGTTGTGCAAGCGATATGTGATTGTGTATTTTAAGAATTTAATATTATAATGCATCAAACGAAGAATTTAATATTACAGATCTCAAGCAAATCGACACATTCTCACTATTTAGCGTTGACCTTAGTTGTCCACTGAAATATCAAATATATACTGTCCAAACTTGCAGTGAATCTTTTCTTCCCTCTCAAATTATTGATCCATTGAAATATGCAAGTTTGGCACACTACGATCAAATAATAATAATAATAATAATAATAAGTATTAGTGGTGGTGGTGGTGCTAATAATAATAGTAGCAGTAATAATAAGCCCTAGCAGTAATAATAATCGGCAGCAGTAGTAAAAGATGTAATTTTAAATATTTTAGACACTTTCAGAGCTTATAAGAATCTTCGCAGTAAATGCTGGATTTTAATACAATGTGCATGTTTGGGAAAACTTTTTCCAAATGGTGCATACAAATCAAGATAAAAAATATTTTGAAGTCTATAAAAAGTATTTTGAAATCCGTAAAAAGCATCTTGATATCCGTAAAATCATCTCAGAATCCATAAAATCATCTCAAAATCCATGAACTCGTTTCTCCCAATGGATTTCCAAACACATACAATAAGATTATAAAGTTGAGATAACTAAGATGACAATGTTGAGATGGATGTAGTTATTTTTTTTTAAAAAAAAAAGTTAAGATTCATACAAACATATTAACAATGGGGAGTCAAAGTAGTGTCAAATGAACAGAAAACAATATAAAATCATTTGAGGTGGTTGGTAGAAGTAGAGAGGAAGACATTGGAACAAGGTACTGATAAGAAAGGGTAGATCAATTCTATAGAATAATATGAGAAGGGGTAGAAAAAGATTGAAGATAACACACATTGAAGCTATTAAGCAAAATTTTTTAGTTGATAATTTATTTATAAATTTGATTGTTGATATAAAATAACGACATTGTGTAATTTATATAGCCAGTTCCACAAAGATTTGTTGATGTTGGCAGGGCATCTTATAATCAAGAAGACTAATTACCGTTAAGAATTGTTTCGTTTTGTGATTTTCTATTAAAATTATGTTGTTCTTAGCTGAAATTGAGCTCTTTTACAACAAATTTACTTTTTGTGTTACAAAATAAGATCTTTGAAGAATGAAAACCTAAAAGGGATTGTTTGGTATATAAAATAACGGGGAACAAGAAAGAAAGGAAATGGGAATGTAGAAGGTTTTCTCCAATAAACATGGGAAACTCTCTTCCCAACAAAGTCACATTAATTAATCAACGTGTCAAACACAATACAAAAATAATTTTTTAAACCTTTTTTCATTGTACAAAGAACTTTTAATTAATGTTGTACCGAAAGCATCAAAAAGGGTTAAGAGAGATGCTGGATTTGAAGCAAGTGGAATTATATTAGGCAAAACAAATTATTAAAAGGGTAATGTAAGTGAATTTGTCAAGAAACTCGTGAATATAAAGAAAGAAAGTAATAAATATTTATCTTTATGGTATGGGTTTGCTTTTGGTTTCATTTTCACGGTGCATGCATGCACTTGTGTGCACACACGTGCACACACGTGCGTGGAATCAAAAAGGTTGTCATCCTCCCACCAAACTCTAAACTAAATAAAAACCTTAATTAATATATATGCTTTTTCCTTCTCTCTACCCACCAACCTCTCATCATTTAACTCTATTTTCTCATCGTTATTATTAAAAATTAATTAATCACACTTCAGAAATATTTTTTCCTCGTATATTCTTTCCCATTCATCAAAAGTATCTTTAATTATTTATTGAAAATATAAACTTTATTCTTGTGAATTTTCTAAATTACTTACTCTTTTTTAGTGTCCACCGGCTGCAATTATCTTGATCAAGCTTAATTATTAGTGTTCAAAGTAAGTTCAAGGATACGCAACTTAGGGAAGAAAATATGGAAAAAGGAAGGAGACTAAACCTCAATGAAATAATCAAAATAAATAAATTAGGGAAGAAAATATGGAAAAAGCAAGGAGAGGGAGAGGGAGAGGGAACAAAGCCCGTGATTCGCAAAGTAAAAAAAAAAGATAAAATGAAATGTTATCTTTTTCTTATTTTGTTAAAAAAAGTTATCTTTTTGGGTTTGGGGTCTGCATCACAGACAGAAAAGCATCACAGCTCACCCTCATAAACACTTGCACACATATATATGGATAATAAATTCATTGCTAACCACTTCTTTATCTTTTCGTACATTTATACCTTCACAAAATTTTATGCCATTCTTGAATTTTAATACAACTTTTTTATTTATATTTATATAATACATAAATGTTATCGGGTCTAAATATTATTATAATATATACTCTACACTGTTTAAGAAAGATCTTGATCAGTTCGAATTTTTTGAGTATAGAAAAGTCATATTGAAAGATAACAAATCTGTGTTACTCCCTTTTATCATTATTACAACTTACAAGGCATAAATTACCAACTCTCGTGGATTAAGAAATAAGGGTTAAATCATTAAATTTGTTATAAATTAATACATTTTTTAACTTTAATGTCGATTTCAAGGATTCTTTTCAATAAATACTAAACCTCAATTAATGATAAGGATAAAATGGAAAAAATAGTAATTGATGAGTTAGTTTGTGAGTTACATTTGGGATTAAAATTTTTTTTAATTGGTGTCTTATAATAACGACCATGGGAGTAGTCATTAGTATGCAATAACAAAAAAAAAAGTTCTATTAATGTTACGGAATCGGTCATTTTGTTCATTAATTTAGTTCAATTGTGCATACGAATATGTATTTTGTATTTATGTATAGTATAATTGATGAGGTCTTTGAGAGACGAGCTAATCATTTAATAATGATAATCTTTGGCTTCATCATATGATATATGTTTAAATTTCGATGAGAACCATTATTTTAAACAATATTTTTTAAATTACCGATTATTAAATGAGTATATAAAAGGATGTTGATGAATTTTTATTTTGAGTGCTATGGATGGGCCAAGCTTCAATATTATATTTATATGATATCAGTCTACTTTACTGGTTGAATAGTCTAATTTGATCTCCACAGCATTGATTTTAATAAATAGTTTTGAATTTTGCTTATACGATTTTTTTCCTAATCCAAACAAGCTTCTAATTAATTATAAGATTCATAGAGTATGTTTGAAGAAATTGATAAAGATCATAGAGCTTAAATTTGTGGCTTAGAATATCACCTCTATTAAGAGGATATAGTTAGGAAAAATAATTATATTGTTTATCTTAACGTAATATGATACATGGTCTTAATTATCCTTCACGTAAGATTAAGTCTAATATGTGCGCAGTGATTAACAGAGGTTAATTATTATAAGTAAGTGCCTTCAACAGTGAACAAATGAGAATCTGTAAATGCAAGTGCAGTTAAAAAGGATTTTTTTTTTTGGTTAAAAAAAAGAAACTATATTTTAAATTGAGATAGGCCAGGATTTTTAGGGAGTGAGATCTAGTGTATGTTTGACAAAGCTTCTATTCTCTCCAAAAACACGTTCAACAGTGTTTTTCTGCAAATTGAGATAATCTTCTTCATATATTTACCTCGACTTACGTAAAAGTACTATTCTACCATTTTCTCAATCCTGTTGTATATTTATTCTATAAATAAGATGACTCGCTGTTTGAAGTCTTATCAAGAAAGAATCAAATTTAATTAATTTATGTGTGCGCTATATTCTTTCTTCAAAATAATATTAATTTTTTTGCAGTGTACATAAAAAAACATGCAAGGTCCAACTGATAAACCTAAAATAGTTTTCTCGTTCAAGTTGGAAACAAAAAAGTGTGGTGTCACATGATATAATTTATATAAGTATATTCCCTGCATTCCATGACCCATGCATATATTTAAAACAATTTTCCATCACCATCCCCACAATTTCTCCTTCAATTTACTTTTCTTCCTTCCAGAATCACACAGAAAAAATCAGAGAGAAGCTGGTCTTCTTAAAGAAGTTAATCTAGCTTCTAAGTCAAGATCGATCATATATATATATATATATATGTATATATCGCTAGGGTTTTTGCTGTTCATTCACTGTTCATCTATAGTTGGTAGGTATTATTGTAGAGATATGGACCAAGGTTTCGTTTTCCTTTCTCCTGAATCCTGATGAAAGTTTCCTGCGATCATCGTATCAAGATCTTCAATCCTTAGCTGTTTAATTAGTCTTTCTACATCAGCTTCCACTGAGATTCACATAAGAGGGAATATTTCTGAGAAAAGTATGTATATAGCAGAAAATAAATTTTAGATTGAAGTCGCAGAGATCATGGAAAGAAGAAACGAAGAATCTGAATGCTCGAAAACAAGCCCTTCTAGTTATCACGATTGCAAGGAATTAGAAGCATGCGAGAGCGAGAGCAGCGAAGAAGAAGAACAAGATGAAGGTAATAAGAAGAATATTATGAATAATAATGGAGGAAGCTCAAGCAATAGCACAGTGGAAGAGACGACGGAGAAGAAGCCGTCGGTGAGGCCTTATGTGAGATCCAAGATGCCAAGGCTCCGATGGACTCCTGATCTTCATCTTCGCTTTGTTCATGCGGTTCAAAGACTTGGAGGAGAAGAGAGTAAGTTCCAAATCATACATATTTTCTTCAGTAGTTTCTTAATTTTCATTCATATGTTAAAATTTCAGTATATTTATTGGTGCAGGAGCAACACCGAAGTTGGTTCTCCAATTAATGAACATCAAAGGCTTGAGTATTGCGCATGTTAAGAGTCATTTACAGGTAGCGATAAGCACCTGGTGCTCATCCTGCGATGAGCATCAAAACCGATTCCTTCGACATTAAAGCTATATATTGTACCTCGAAGTGTGTTTGAACCTTAGATTATTAATTGTTTGTGTATACTTTTCTCATCAATATATATATATATATTTTCTTTTGCTAGATGTATAGGAGCAAGAAGGTAGATGATCCAAGCCAAGGTACAAGAAGATTTTCTCGTTAATTATAATTTTACCTAAATTAGTAACTTGATTAGGGTTTTTGATTAATTAACACAAAAAGTCTCTCATAAAAATATAACTTGATTTTATATTATGACAGTATTGGCTGATCATAGGCACGTTGTAGAAAGTGGAGACAGAAATATGTATAATCTCAGCCAAATTCCCATGCTTCAAGGTTATAATCCCTCCCAAACTTCAACCTTCAGGTACATAAATATGATCATCTCAACTTAATCAATAAAAAGTTCTGAGTCTGAAACACACAAACAACACATGTATTGCTTCAGGTCCCTAATATAAGATGCACTACATACTAGATATTATATATTGATTTTTTACCCATGAATCTCTCAAGCTCAGAAGTATTATGTCCTTTTCTCTTACAGATCATTTGGATATGGAGATGCTTCTTTGGGTGTGTATGACAAAATGGCTCAAAACCCTTACATGGGTCGGAGTCCGATGGATCATGAATCCGGGTCATCTGGTGGATTTCACAGAATGTTCCAGGTGGACCCTTCAAATTTCCTGAATCAATTATCATCATCATCAACAACAACAACAAATAGAATCTATGAGCAAAAAGAAAATCAAATCCTCTCATTTGGTGGCCATCACGAACCCATATACAATATTGGAACCAGATTGATCCACCAGCAGAATAACAGTACTGATCTTGACTACTCATTGACCCATAATATAGGATCAATACGATCAGCAGAAGAACAGCTTCTTCCTTTTATGAAGGATCAGCATCAGAATAAAACAAAGATGACGCTGAAAAGAAAGGCCTGTGATCATATGATGGATCATCTTCACCATCATAATCATCTCGATTTGGATCTATCTCTGAAGTTAAATTCAAGAGTTGGCATTGATGATAATGCACAGAAAAATCATTTGGAGGAGAACATTGATGAAGAAGATGATGATAGAAATCTCTCACTGTCATTGTATTCTGCTCAAATTTCCTCGTTTTCTAATACTAATAATAATAATGCCATTAGAAACAGCTCCAAGGAAAGAGATCAACACTGTGATTATAAGGAGAAATCAAGGAGGGAAAAGACTAGTACACTACTGGATCTGACTATATGAATAAGACAAGTCGTAAGTGAGATCTCGAGGTATTTGTCCAAAATGATGCATCATTAATGACTAATTTTTATAACTATCCTCTAATATTATTCATGTCAGAACTATATATTTTTTGTTCTTTTCATCGTCTTCTGTATATGGAATTGTCTTTATTATTTAGTTATGATCAGGTTATTATGATAGAATCATGATAAATAAAAATAAACTAACTTTGCTTTAAGAGCCAACAATATTTTAGTATTGAATGGTGATTAGCTAGCTAGTGTACATGTTAGAGTCTGTCACGAGTTAAGGTTTTGGTTTCTCCAAATATCCCAATAGTTAAGTTGTAGAATGTAATTCTCCCAAGGATTTGTGCTTGTTTCAGACTCTTTGTTGTAATTAAAATGCTGATTGATGCTAGCTAACTATTATCATTTGGAAAGTAATGTAAATAATAATCTGAAAGGTTTACTTGCTAATTGACAACTAATACTGAAATTTAAATTTTATATATCAGATAAGCATGCTCCGAAAGCATTATTTCAACAATAATCGATGTTCTTTTTTCATTTTATTCCTTACTCATGTTTTTACTTTTGCTGCATCAAGGAAACTTTTCAAAGTAAAAAAAAAAAGGAATTATTGTCCTTCTTGTTATTTCTTCTTTCCCTTTCATCCCCTCCACAAATTTAGTTTTCTATAATTCTGGGGAAAAGAACCACGTATGTTTTCACCGTTGTCATAGATTATAAATGGCAGTGGAAGAATTTAATATAGTTTTTATAAATTATTGGCACTATAAACCTATGAACCCAACCTCATATCCAATTCCCATAAATATTATAGGAATATATGAAGTTCACATGGTGGCATGCAAGCTTAGATTAATTAATATCGTAATTAAATTGAAGATTAGTGAATTGGAATTTGTTATATGATCAAGTGGAGGGAAATAGATAGGAAGGTAGTGATGGGGAACAGATCGCAAGGTACTGAGGATATGATCAGAAGTATTTTTGTTCGTTTGTGTAAATTAATGTGTGATCTGTCTGTTGCACTGTTGCCTGTTGTTTTCATGGTAAATGACAACCATAACAAAAGGCTGCATTTGGATTAATTATAAATACTTTTAAATACTAAATAATAATTAATATGATTTTGTTATAGACATTGCACATTAGTACAACTGTATGTGTGGGTGTCTGTTTTAACAAAATGTGATGCTGAATAATGCTTATATATACTATTCGGTTTTCATGTTAAGACTCCTTCTAATTATTTTACTCTAAATATATTATACATAATTGCTTTTTATAATTATAGAGACAATCCAAATTGATATAGGGCCTATTTAGGAATGAGGTAGAGAAGTGCTTTTACCATTTACAAGATAAATGTGTGAAGAAAGTTATCTTGTTTCGTAGAAAAGCATTATTGAACTCATATTTGGTTTCTCCAAACATGATTCCAAATATGACCATAAAAGCTAGCATACGATTCTATGAATAAAAAAATGTATTGCAAAACCCAAAGCATTAATTCCTGTGTCTTGTACAGTTCATCAAATGCATACATGACGTTCAAAGTTAATTATCGACTAATTTTTTCATTTAATATTTCAGAGATGTATTATATTTTGGTTGAAATGTCCACTTGCCTCAAGACCTAAACTTATATAAATACATTATAATATTCTTTCATGTATATGAATTATTAGTATAAGATATAGAATTCATTGAAAGCCTCACTATTCATAGAATATAAATGATACAATTCATCCTAAATTATGCAATAATATTTGAAAGAATATCTAATTGTAATCTTTAATGCAACTTTTATAAACGACTTTGGGTTAACAAAAGTCAGAAATTATTCTCCACTTCAGAAGCCGTTATTCATATGAATAGAAGTCTATATGTATATTGTTGGGCAGCCAGCAGCCACGTCTTGTTTTTTACAATCCCTTGGCTAGCCGCTGCTTTGGGTAAATATTTTGATTCATTAATGAATTATTTCTTCTTTGAAAAAAGAAAGAATATAAGTCTCCACAATTTGCGCAAACAATTAAAAAGTGCATAGAAAAAGGTTGCTATAAAGATTAAAGTTACATATTCTTTCAATTACATGGGGGCATTCCCACCATATGAGATGCAGAGTAAGGAGGAGGAAGAATGAAACAAGAAAGGGGGAAAGCAAGGAGGAATGAAGAGAGAGCACGCTGAGCAAAATTCATGAATGAGAATGGAAGAGGAGGAAAGAAGTGGGAGAGCAAGTATGGGCATGAAGAGTATAAAGACCCTTTTTTTTACTATTGCTTCACAGGCTTAAATGGGGAGAAAAAATTGAGATGACAAGTCATTCATGGGAAGGAGGAGCTTTCTGCATGTATCGGGAAGGAGGCGTTCTCGGTGGATGGAAAAATATTGTATCACATCAGAGTGAAAATCGTTGACGCAAGGAATATCTTACTTCTATCAAAAGTCGTTATTCATGGGAAGAATTTCTTCTTAATTTTGAAATCCTTCTTGCGGATAACGATTTTCAGTGTAGCATTATAACAGATACTTTTTTATGTATGGCATTCTTGTACTTCATTACTGTTTATCGTATTTCAATAAAAAATCAAATATAAAATTCTTTACAAGCTGAACTTGACTGTACTTTGTTGTCCTTTAAATATCTAAAGAATTCAGTTAAATTTATTATAAATAGAAAATATAATTGAAATTGAAACTTGAAACTTTGAGCTAGTAAAATTTGAAGCCGATGCAGCTTTTTGCAAGTAGTGTATGCCCACGGAGAAAAGCTTGAAGAAAACTCATGTAAAGACCAAATTACTCAAACTGACAAAACAACTTGGTAGAATGACAGCACCAACTCAAAGGACAACTTTAAATTATTGATTGAGAAGATCAAAGAAGGATAAACCAAAAATGCAATAGTTGGTCATTTAAAGACATTAGGTTTGGTCTAATTGTTTCGTCTATAATAAACTACTATATTTGAAAGTTGAATAAAGAACCAAGGGGTTTTGTACATGCTCAAAAATTCAATTCTCCACGCAAGTTTCTAGAAACACAGCAATTTCTGAGCTAATCCAACGGCTCAAGATCTTGGGCTATGTGCCCTGGCGACGACATTGAAGGTGGGGCGTTCAAGTTTCCCATTCCAGAACCAAAGTTCTCCCATTTGGTTGTTACTAAGACTGCATTGCCATTCTTGCTAAAACACTTGGAGTTTCTCTCCTTCAGAGAATCTAGTGTATCAACGAAGTTCTGCACCCTACGTACCTGAAGAAATTATGTAAAGCAGATGTTCAGGCCTTCAAAGGCAATAAGCCTAATAATCCTTATGCTACTCAAACCCTATTTTGAGTCCTCCACAACTAAGGAGTACCTTTGCAAGAACGAAACTCAAAGGAATTAATGGGGACAGTACAAGCGGTGGAGCATGTGGTTTAACTCAATGCCTAATTTTCATTTTCAATTTGATCTCTTTCCAGAGTGACCAAACACTTTTTTGCTAGTCGAACATACTCAATTTGGATGATACCAGGGGCACTGTTCACAAGAAGTAAACTATTCCCTTTGTTCTTAATATAAGATCTATCAATTATCAAGGACCAAAACGAAAATGACAATAAAAATGTGTGTGAAGGACAGAGATAGAATCTGTCATATCAATTGGGAAGCAAACACACTTGCCAGAAACCAAAGTATGGTCGAAGTTAGTAAATGGAAGAATAAGTCCACGTCCATTTACAATATTCTAGATAAGGACCAGACAGCAGTCCACAAAAGGAAATGAAATAAAGGCTGTATATTATCTGTCAGCACTGTACACTGTAAATAGTAATAGAGGTAAACCTAAATAGCACAGGATCTATACACGTGTTACATCAATGGTAAATTCTAGGATGGTAAACAACATCTGTACAATATATATACATTGGGCCTAGAATAATGCAGACAGAGATAATACTGTAGCAGCATCGTATTGGGCTTGGACAATTTGGGTTTCACTTGATGATTCTTGACATCCCGCCTCAAACTAGGTCCCGGAGAGACACGCAGACCTAGTTTGTGCCTAAACTCAAGGAACTTAGAGTGAGATAATGCTTTAGTAGATAAATCAACAACCTGTTTTGATGAAGGAATATAATGAATCGAGAGCTGCTTGTTTAGCACTCTATCTCTCAAATAATGAACATCTAATCCAATGTGTTTAGACCTGGCATGAAATACAGGGTTGGAGGCCAAGGCAGCAGCACTTAGATTGTCACACCAAGCTACAGGAGGGTGTCTAAGATAAATTCCAATTTCTCCTATTAATGATTGGATCCAGGCCAGTTCAGTGGCAAGATTTGCTAAGGACCTGTATTCTAACTCAACACTTGAGCGAGATACCACTGGCTGTTTTTTTGCTGACCATAATATCAAAGTATCACTAAGAAAAACACAGTAACCACCTATGGAACGCCTATCATCTGGGCAAACAGCCCAATCCGTGTCTGAGAAGCCTTGTAATGTTAGGTGGCTGCTAGCTTTGATGTGAAGGGACAAATTTGCTGTTCCTTTAAGATGCCTGAATATCCTTTTGACAGCCTGCCAATGGTCTTCAGTAAGGGAATTGAGAAATTGACTCAGTTTATTGACTGCAAACATAATATCAGGTCTTGTATTGGTTAAGTATTGCAGAGCACCTACAGCTTGTCTATAAACAGTAGGATTTTTCAAAGGAGCACCAATCTCCTTAGACAAATATTTAGTCACAACCATAGGTGTTCAGGATTTGGGTTAGATAAGCCAAACATGTTCAATAAATTCAAAATATACCGCTCTTGTTTCAAGAACAAACCTGTATGATTTCAGAAAGCTTCGATGCCAAGAAAGTTATGTAGTGTCCCAAGGTCTTTGAGAGCAAAAAGAGAGTTCAGTTGTGTGAAAAAAGACTCCAGAATTTTGCTTGAGTTTCCAATAACTATTATGTCATCCACATAAATCAAGACAAAGATAACTATTGAATTTCTCTTAATGAAGAAGAGTGTAGTGTCACACCTTGAGTGAGTAAACCCCCAACCTGTTAATGTGGTTCTTAATTTTTTGAACCATGCCCTTGGGGCTTGTTTGAGTCAATATAGTGCCTTTTGTAGAAGACATACATGATGAGGATATCTAGATGAAATGAACCCCTCTGGCTGCCTCATGAGAACATACTCCTGAAGCTCCCCATTAAGGAAAGCATTATTCATACCCAGCTGCCTAATACTCCAGTTAAATGTTACTGCAATAGTCAAGATGAATCTTAGGGTAGAGGTCTTGAGTACTAGACTAAAAGTCTCGTTGAAGTCTATACCAGGGCTTTGCTGAAAGCCCTTTGAAACCAATCTAGCTTTGTATTTAGGACCTGATTCATCTACTGTTGGTTTCAGCATAAAAACCCATTTACAATCCACTATTTTCCTTTGTCCAAGATTAGGAACAAGCTTCCAGGTCTGATTTTTCATCAAGGCACTATATTCATTTATCATTGCCTTTCTCCACTTAGGTGAGTTTAGTGCATCTTTTACACACAGTGGTTCACTAGGAGCACTCATATCAATTAAGGCAACACCAACATAAGGTACACGAGGTTTATGTATACCTGACTTACTCCTGGTTATCATAGGATGCTTAGTAGGTTCTATCCTCCGTATAATCTAAGAAGAGGCAGACCGATCAGTTGCAGTCACAGGGGAATTTGCAGACAGATCGGTTGCAGCAACAGAGGAATCTTCCGCAACAGGAAGGTTAGCCTCTTGAATCTGGTTCTGGTTCTCTTCTCTATTATCTGTAGGAGCCAAGTTAGGAGATGGTGTAGGTACCTTAGATGATCCAGATATTGAGTTATTGGAGCTGTGCAATGGAGTATTTGTAGGCACAGTACTAGGACAGATTGAAGCACCAAAAACAGTTGTAGGTATTGATATGAGAAACATCTCCGAGTGTATCACTTCTTCATCCGATCGCTTCCTTTTGTTGATAAAGCCTGTTGAAAAAGGAAATTCATGTTCATTAAATACTACATGTCTAGATAAATAAATCCTTCTTGTAGGACTCAAACACTTGTACCCTTTATGAGAGTTGCTATAGCAAACAAACACATTTAGTGGATCTGAACTGTAGTTTATGCTCATTATAGGGTATTAAATGTGGATAACAGGCATTACCGAATGTTCTCAGACTTTTGTAGTTAGGGACCTTACCAAACAACTTGAAATAAGGTGACAAACCACCTAACACATCTGTAGGGAGTTTATTGATTAGCTCAGAAGCAGTGTGAAATGCCTCCCACCAGTAAGACAAAGGCACTTTTGCTTGAGCTAAAAGTGTAAGACCCATTTCGGCAATATGACGGTGTTTTCTCTCAGCCCTACCATTCTGAGCAGATGTATGTGGACATGAGTGTCTAAATAGGATCCCTGATTCATCCAAGAGTTTACAAAAGTTGCGGCACTCTCCTCCCCAATCACTCTGTACAGTTTTAATCTTGCTGTCAAATTGATTTTCAACAAATTTCTTGTAGTTTATAAAAATGTTCAATGCTTCATCCTTTGATCTCAATGGATACACCCAAGAAAATCTGCTATAATCATCTAGAAATAGGATATAATAGCGAAAGCCATTTAGGGAACTTATTGGAGTAGGTCCCCACAAGTCAGTGTGTATGAGTTCAAGAGGTTTGGTTGCTATGGAATTAGAAGCCTTAAATGGGAGAGAGTGTGACTTGCCAAGTCTACATGACTCACAAAACGAAATCTCTTCTCTATTTCTTGATGCACTTTGCAGATTGCATCCACTAATAACTTGATTTAAGACTGTTACTAGGGTGACCGAGTCTATTGTGTCACAACATGCTACCATTCATGACACTATTACTAGTAAAATTCTCCTCTTCAGCAACATATAGCAGCTTGTCTCCTTCCACACCTTTGTCATTAAAGATTCGATACATGCCATCACTGCTTGGCTTTCGCACTAGCAAGGTCTCCCCTGTGTCCTGGTCCTTCACAGAAACACCTTTGGTATTAAATATAACATCTGCATTGTTGTCTGAAGTTACTTTATACACACTCATCAAATTTTTCGTAATCTTAGGTGTATAAAGGACTTTACTTAATATTACTTCCTTATCAGAGACATTTTTAACATAAGATGATCGTGGTTTCATTACACGTAATCTATGTCCATCACCCAAAATAACATTAGTCTTACCAGTGGCATCAACAGACGTCTCAAGCTTACTCAGGTCATTCGTAATGTGGCTAGTGGCTCCACTGTCCATGTACCAAGCATTGTCAGTGACAGTCTCAGGAGACACCCAGTAGGCACTGTCAAACTCGGGTGTGAAGTTGGTTCTTCTATTGGTATTGTTGGTGTTGGTTGCTCTACTTTTACTAAAGGGTGGAACAAAATAGCGATGGAAGCAATTCAACTGTGTGACCAATCTTAGTGCACAACTGACAAACAGGGATAGTCACTTCGTCCAGTATAGAGCACACTGCGAGCTCTACCACGATGCCCTCTGGCTCTACCACCTCGCCAAGAGTTGTTGCTCCTGAAACTCGAGACACTGTCAGAAGACTTAGCCAAATTAGCAAAGTTAGCACTGGAAACAGAAAGATTAGCAAAGTGGTTCAGCTGATCCAATCGACTTTCAATCCACGTAAGAACTTCCGCCTGTTAGGACAACTGAACAACCACAGAGTTGGATTCACCATCTAAACCAGCCAATGCTTGAATGATCAAGTAGGATGAGGGCATTGGACTCCCGGCAAGAGCGAGTTGGTCAGCAACATTCTTCAACTTTGACAAATATTCAGTCATCTTCATCACACCCTTCCAGGTGCGTTGAAACTCGGATCTCAGCATGATTAAGCGGGATTTGGTATGAGTTCCTGCCAGTTGTTTAGCAGCAAGCCATAGTCTAGCAGACGTCGATACTCCGATCATCTCGGTGGATATGTCTAGCGATATTGTGTTCAAAAGCCAGCCAAACTGAAGTTGATCTGCTAACACCCAGTCTTCGAATGCTGGATTGAGCATGATACCGTCCTCTCCGGTGACAAACTGAGGAGGACACGCTTTGGTGCCGTTGATAAACCCTTTGAGCTTATAGCCTTTGATAACTGGTAAGACATGAGTAATCCAAACCAGATAGTTTGTACGATCCAGCTTGACTGAACAACTCTGAGTAGGGAAATGGGATTTCTCTACAAGTTTGGCGAGAAGGGATTCAGAGATTACCGAGCTGCTTGATGAGTTTTGGGGTTGCACTAAGGAGCTCTGGTTTCGGGGTTGGGAGTCACTGGATGCAAACATGGTGACGGTGACCCAGACAGAGGCGCTAGTGCTCTGATACCAAGATAAAGACCAGACAGCAGTCCACAAAAGGAAATGAAATAAAGGCTGTATATTATCTGTCAGCAATGTACACTATAAATAGTAATAGAGGTAACCCTAAATAGCACAGGATCTATACACGTGTTACATCAATGGTAAATTCTAGGATGGTAAACAACATCTGTACAATATATATACATTGGGCCTAGAATAATGCAGCAGAGATAATCCTATAGCAGCATCGGATTGGGCTTGGACGATTTGGGTTTCACTTGATGATTCTTTAGCAAATAAACGCATTCCTTTTATGCATACAGTATAAATAGCTACTCTTGTTACATGAGGCTTGCCTACTCAAATATATCCTGCTGTATGCATGAAATCTTTCTGGTCCACCCAAAACAAGTCACTAGTCTTCATATGAAAATCTAAGCAGCTTGTGGATGCCAAGGCTCAGGTGAACCTCCCCAGCCAACAAATAGTTCAACATTCTCCATGTTAACCTGAATTTACTACACCACAGAGGTTTAAATGTACTATTTTGCAAGCTCTTAGTCTTACTAATTTTAACTCGATCTTATCAATTATAAGCTATATGCCCATACTGTTCAATTTTTTAAAAATAGATTTCCTATTAGCTTCAATTCATTAGTGTGCAGCCATATTGACAGCAGATACGGATGAGAAAATATAATATTCCGTATCTGAATGACATACGCTTGGTTCCTAAGTTAACATGTTTGCACCATACTATCATTAATCCCGGCTGTCTAATCCAGTCCATCAATTGCCAGAAAACAAAAATCTTTTAAACAAAATCAGATACTGTGAACTTCAAAAATAATTTTTTTTCATGTACAAACTGTTACACTATTGAACCATGCATCGCTCTAAACCTATCCAAAGTAACACTTTGATGCATCATAGCACCAAATCACTTCACAAAAATTATAGCACAGATTCCACTCAACTTTATAACTCAAATTACCATATAAGAAATATCGGACTGCATGAATGAGAAAAAATACATCAATAACAGACAAATAGTAAAAGCTTCCGGTTAGGAAATACTACCTCAGCTTTTCTCTGTAGCTTTGCTACACCTTCGGCTTCAATAGAATCGAGTTTCAGCAGCTGCCTCATAAGCAACTCAGTTAATGCTAGAAACTCTTTCTCCGCAACCTTGGTTCCCCCATTCACAGTCACTTCCAAGGCAGCTACCTGCAAATTTTAGAATACAACTAATGATCATTATGAAATATGATTTTTTCAATAACTAGCTATATTGAAAACAAGGGCTTACCCTCTCAGAAAGCTTGTTCACCTCTACCCTGACACCAGCAACTGCCTGAGCGGCTTTCAACATCTCACTTTGTTTTCTCATTTCCTCAAGTTTCCTCTCTTTGCTAGCAGCATCCTCCAAAAGCAACATCTTTGACTTGTCCTTTACACCTCCCAAATGCAAGTGCTCTTCATTTTGTTTTTCTTTTCCTCTGAAGAACAGTCGTTGCTCATTAGGCTCTAAACCTGTTTTGTGAGCTAGTAGTTTCTTGACATCCACTGTCATTGAAGACCCATTCAAGGTAAATAGGTATAGTGATAAATAAGATCAGAAAAT